>JNEY01000163.1:20665-46516 GCA_020875895.1 Aphelenchus avenae | reverse complement strand
ACCCTAAGAGTCCCCCCTTGCTACTTTTCGGACCCTCCGAAATTGAGGGGGGGGCATGCCCCCCCCCCTGCCTCCATTGTCGGTACGCCACGGGTTGTTGCAGATTACGTCCGTAACTTTTTTGCGTTTGACGCAGAAAACTTCGTCTGAAAAAAACAAGAAAGCTGGTACCGGTGCCGGTTGGAGAATTCGCAAGTGCTGGTCCAGGAGCTTTCCTCAACCCTGCTCGTAAGACAGGTGGTCCTGGACAACCGGACGTTTGAGATAGCTCTTGTAATGCGCAATGAGCTCCGTTACTGGGAAGAAGCGCCCATCGGTACGCAAAATATGAGTTAAATATCGGTTTAATTGGATTAATTTTCATTAGTTTCATTTATTAAGTAAATAACTAACTGATTAATTTCTTTAAAAAAATAAATTTTCAATTAATTATTTAAATAAATTAAAAATGAGAGACACGACTTAAGGTTGAGCTCAATAGCTCCGCCCATTCCCTTCAACTGGTCCCAGTCAGGGATGCGGATTGAAATCTTAGAGACCGATACCGATACCGATACTTATCACATTTCAGCGGTCACTTGGAAGCCCCCAAAGTGAATCTTTTAACGCACGAAATGTAGAAAAATGCAGCAAAAAAATTATGTAATCCTTACAGGGGGTCCGACCCCTGAATACGGTTGACTGCAAGGGAGGGGTGTCAAGGGCCATGATTACTTAATCAGCACTAGATAATATGGCTCGCCGCTAGGCTTCGCCCATAGCAAATTTTGACTATATTTAAATTTGACCTAAAATTTCGTCGGTATCGCCTGCGGCGGGCCTTTTTTCAACATACTTGAACATGTTTAGACCAGGTTTGCCCAATTTCGTCTAAAATTTTGTTATTGTCGCCTGCGTCGGGTAGGTCTCGGTTTTCTCGGAACTGAACTTTTTTGTTCAGTTTCGAGACAGAGCCAAGCCAATTTTAAGCGAAAATTTCTGTGCGACCCCTAAACTGAACATGTTTTAAATGGTTTGAACTGGAATTTGTTGGGTTTGCATTAAGATATGCGTTGAATTTGGGCTGATGGAAAAACTAAAAAAAATCTTAATGCGGGCAGATTTTCTCATGACCGATACCGATACCGATACCGATACTAAAAACCCGATAGTATCGGTTTTCGATACCGATACCGATACCGATACCCGCATCCCTGGTCCCAGTTGCCTGAACTGGTCAGTAAAGTTCAGTTCTTTAATAACTGTCTTCCTGGTCAGTTCACCTGAGTCGGCTGTACCACCCGGCTCAGCAAATCGTTGACTCTGCAACCCCTGTGGAACGGGCCAAGTTAACTGACCATTCAATTTACCTAAAAACCGGGACCAAAAATGGGGAAAGCTCCGAAAAGTTGAGCATCGAATGGAAGAAGTTTTTCAGGATTAGCATTCTGATGGTGAATGGGATATCACTAGTTTAAGACTGTGGTTTACTTTAACGCACAGATTAAGCGGAATCCAGCCGACATGAAGCCGGCTATTAGAAATACGTCAATCCAACCAGGTCAGTCAGTGGACATCAAAACTGCTCAGCACGGACGCAGGCAAGGGTGCCTCTAGGTTGGATAGTCCAGGCCCATTCAAAGGCTCTTTCATGTACCTGGAACCTCCGAAGAGTGCTCATCCTCCGTACAACCCACGGGTTCGAACCGAACCGGACCGGCGCCGGGTTGGGTTCAGCCCACCGGTGCGAAGCGTTAACAGCCCTGCAGGAAAGGCGCCATCGGACGAGAAAATCTCGACGTGCTCGCATTGCGCCCAAGGTCTCGGATAAGCCCCAAGTGGATCCTGACTTTTACCGATAATGCTCGTCCACTTGCTCAGACTAGGGCTGGGAAAGATCGGAATCGGAATCGGAAATCATTTTTTGGAGGAATCGGTATCGGCATCGGAATCTGCCCAAATCACCGATTCCACCGAATCCTGTCGTTTGCGTTCTCGAGCCCGCCGCAGGCGACACTAGCGAAATTTTAGACAAAAACTCAAAAATTAGTAAAATTTGCTTTGCCTGCGCCTAGCTGCGGGAGGTTCCTCCCTATTTTACAGCATGTACTTTATGGACGCCCTTTCGGAAGACCGTGCGCAGTAAATCTTGGGAAGAATCGAAATCGGGATCGGAAATCGGTCGTTTTTTTTGTAGGAACTGGCATAACCCGAGGAGTCCCCAGCACTAGCTTAGACCTGTTATGTTGATTCTTGAAAACACTTCGGTAAGTCTCAGCTCGTTTATGAGATTTCGCCGTCACGGTTGTTCGAAAATCATCGCGTCTTGGCAGCTAAGCAAGGAGGGAATGTCTCTTGGCCTCCAGTTCGGTTCATTCCAGTTCAGTGTACTGCCCGGTTCTGCCAGACTTTGACGGCGCACTACCCGTAATGGACCTGTGAAGTGGGCATAAGTGGGATAAACAATGGAAAAAAGACAGCAGTGAATGGAAGTCCGAGACACGACTTACTACAACGCACTAGTTAACGCACGGAACCCAGCCGACGTGAACTTCTTGCAGAACAATTTCGATGTCTTCCCGCTGCATTTAGCATCGACTGTTTCTCTATACGGCCGACTGCTGACCGGATCGAAGGAGTGGTGCCACGCAAGCAACCTATTCGTAGAATTAATCGTAGAATCTTAGCGTCCCGTTTTGGGATGGATCGTCCTGGAATTCGTGCGACCATGAGAACGAACGGCACGCCACGGTGAAGAGAGGGGTCAGTACGGGTCGTTCCGTAGCATCCTAGCACGGGTCGAAACGAGGAACAGTGTCGATCAAGAACGGGGCCGTTTCCGTGTCGTGCTGCTACCTAGAATTTACCCCCCCCCCCGCAATCGCCGAGGCGATCAAAGAATGTGGACAAAGCGGATAAAGAAGCACTTCCGCCTCCTCTCTTACGTCATTGTGAAATAAATTTGCAGCAGAATAATGTTCCGAGAAGTGAGCCACTTATCAATCGTGAGTTCTAACTCATTCATTCATTCATTCATTTGTTTACTGCACAAGGCAGGGAGGCAAGAACTGAACATTGGCTAATTAAAATGAAAGACGGACTAGAAACAGAGATCGCAAACATCGGCGAGATTTAGGTAATTTGACGAACTCCTTGAACACGCCAAGAGACGAGTTGAGCACGAAGTCGGCGTTGAGCTTTGAGAGTGTCGAGGCCACGCGGACGAAGAAGGTAGATTCTCGCATTTTGGTGCGGCAGTAAGGGATGTCGAACTTCGTCGCTCCGCCGCGAGTGCGTGACTGTTTAAAGCGGAAGACGTTCTTCGTAGCGCATTTGACGAGGTCGCTGCGAATGCGACGTTCTTGGAGCGTGTCCAGCTCCAGTCTGCGGCACCGTTCACGGTAGTCCAGAAGGTCTTCTTCAGGAAAAGCTCTGACGAAAGCTGCCTTCGTGAATCTCCGCTGGACGGACTCGAGCTGCTCGACTTCCTTCTTGGTGGTCACAACGTACGTCGCACGGCAGGTCTCGACGATGGGGCGAACGTAAGCTTAAAGTTTCGGCAGAGAAGAGCAGGATCGTTCGACTTGAACGAACGATCCTGCAAAAGGAAGAGCTAACTGCCTTGCCTAACGGATTCAACGGCAAAGCTGCGGGATGTCAATAAAAAAATGGTATCCGAATGTCGGAAATCGTTCGAGTCGACATCAATTAGCAGCCTTTTAAGTCGTGCTTAAGGCGCTTGTAGCCTTTCATGATTGCATACAAGAATACGACCTACGGGCTCCGGCACGCACGCATGCAATGAGCGTAAAAGGCCTAAGATCCGTGTTTTATATAAATACCGTTCGCCCCATGTGCTTCATTTTGTCGTTTACTTATCAACGCACAAACAGATGCACGAAAGGGCAAGACAATAACGCGTATCCAAGCGTTTATGCCGCAACCTGAGCCCGTCCGACAACTTTGTTGGCGCATACGTCCGGCACAGCACGAAAGAAGGTATCATGGCGACCGTCAACAATGTGCGGGGCCCGAGATTTCCGGCCCCGGCCCGGCCCCCGACCTCAGGCCCCAAGGCCCCCGATTTTTGGTCCCCCCCCCGCCCCACCGGGAAAACGCTCCCTCCCTGCCGGGGCCTTCGCCCCGGCCACCTTACAGGGTTGGCGACCGTTGACTGTCCGCCGTTTCTCTTGCACTCGTACTCGATCATCTGCCGCCAGAAACCGCTGTTGGGCAAGATTAGCGAACGCTCACTAAAGGAATTTTTAGGACATGGTCTGTCTTTGTCAAATATTTCTGGGCAATACTAAAAAAATTGAAAACTTTAAAAAACTTTTTTTCAATTATATGGGTAGCACGGCGGACTGGACTCCGTGCTGGTAGGAAGATTTCATATGTCATTAAAATCGGACTTAAAGCGAGAGCCAACGAAGTGTTTTCTTGGTTATGTTCAAGACTCGTGCCGAATATACCGATCGGAGGGCGGTTGTTCGTGCATCACCGGCGGAGACAGGGGTCCCAGTTGAAATTTGGCCAAGTGGGGCAAAAAAACCCCTCAGGTGGAGCGTCAAGGGGAGGGGGGGGGGGGGGGGTGGCGACATTTTTGAGAGGGGGGAGAGTAGAGGGGCGGCATTTTTTCGTCGCCGAAAAATGCCTTGCCCCCCTTGGTACTTTTCCACAGTATGAGTTTTTAGCGCGTCGCATGCGATATCAGCGAAATTTTGACTATGTCGTCGTCAAAAAGCTTAAAACGTGGCGTTCTAGCCCGCCGCAGCGACCCCAACGCTTTTTTGGCTACTTTGTAAAACTTTCTACTGACGAAGTTGACCCATCTCACGGAAAAATGCTCCAAAACGGGCGTTAGACCCCAAAAAGAGGCGGTTCCCGCAAAACGAGGCGGTCTGGGACCTCTGGGCGGGGAGCTTACCGTTCTCCTTCGATGTAGGCTTACGCGTGTACGCGTTAGCTTTTTGTTTTGTTTCATTTTCAAATTGTTTTTATTACGATTGTTTTAATAGTATTTTTATTTTTTCATTATTATTTTTGTATAACTTTTTATTCTAAAAATAATTTCATTTTACCGAATGGGTGCTTTGCACGAATAACGAACGAATATTTCATCTTGTCGACGGCCCTGCAGCTAACCAAGTACGGGAAATGCGCTAATAAAGCAGGGGACTTATCGCCCGCACTCCACGAGAGAATGTTCTTCGTCGCCTCGATTGTAGCCACGGTTGACCCCGTCGTGATTGCTGTTCGGTCTCGAAGAATGCGTGATGATGCCAATGTTCGCCCGAATTTAGACAAATGTGCTATAAAATTCTACTGCTACGGCAGCGCTAAGGCTGTCGTGCATCGACAGCTCTAGTTTAAAAATATTGCCTTCAAGATTTTTAAAAACAAATAAAAACCGTCAACTTATTTTTTAAACAAATGGACGCTCCGCTCTGCTTCAGAGCTTAGTAAAATCCTGGTCGGCACAAGGAAAAACCCTTTTGCCGGGGCTCTATTTTTTGGAAGCCAACGATGGTTCCAGATCAAGGCCAAATGTTCGTGATCGGGCGCTGACGTACCTCATCGGGCTCCAATCCGAATCCGAAGGCCAAAAATAAAACCGAAGCAAATTTAGATCCGAATAAAAGGCATCTAGTTTTCCGAAGTTTCGAAGCCGCATCCGACGCTTTTGATTACACTGGTTCTGATCCGGAATTGTGACACTTGGAGCAAAAAAAAACCTGCAGTAAGGGCGCCTAAAAACGCTCAGGCGGGCTGCCTTACTTTCTTTATTTCATGTTTACGCGATAAACCTACCATATTTAAAGAGCTTTCAGCTCTTACTCCATTCATTTTGTTCACTAAAAGGTCCGCCGCCAGGACTTTGGTGAAAAGGGGCCTGGGGGCAGGAGGTCGGGAGGGGCCGGGACCGGAAATCTCGGCCCGCGCACATGGTTGGTCAGTGCAACGATGAACGGGACTGTGCGTGTCCCACATGCGGCGCCGAATTAGTAAAACAGTCGAGAAAGTCATCACTGCACGGAACAAAGGGTGCGCCAACTAGTCATCGCTTTCCGGGGAGTTTCAGAGTGCCGTCCTTCCCATTCCTGACGTCGCGATATGCGCCCCCAGAGGTGATGAACGCCTTAAAAGGGTCCGGATCGGTCGACTGTGTGCGGAACCTGAGCGGGAACGTTTAGTAACCAGGGGAACGTCGGTGAAAACCCGGAAACCGGAGCTTTATATGGGAACCGGGGAATGTCTGGTAGTTGAGGGAGGGGCTTGTAACTGGGAAGCTTCCTACGAACACGGGGAACGTCTCAGAAGAGGTTGAACCGTAGGGCCTGGAAACAGGGGAACGTATGGTAACAGGTGGAAGCTTCAGGGGGGAATGTGGGGGAATGTCGGGGTCTGGGAACCGGGGGTATGTCGAAGCGAAAAACTCAAGGGACCCGGGATATGTCTGGCAATCGGGGAACCGTCGGGGAACATGGTGTGGTGAAGTCGGGGGAAGTTTGGGAACCGGACGTTAAAGGGAAGCGTCTGACCCCGCGGGACGTATGTGAACTGTTGGAAACATCGGGGAACCTGAGGAACGTCAGCAAACGTTTGGTGACCAGACGTACGTCGCCAGACCGGGGGAATGTCTGCCATAGAAGCCGGGGAACATCTGTGAACAGCGGGAACGTAGGGCAACGTGGGCAACGTCATACTAAACACGGCCGGAAAAAGCGCCAAAATATTCCAAACCTTTCAAAACTCCAATTCCGAAATTTTCGATATTTGTCGCACCCAGAAAACCACCCAGAACTTGGCCATGACGTGACTATTTGTATCTTTTACAAAAAGAGACAACTTACTAGAACACTATCGTTAGCGGTCCAATGTCTTATCAAAATCGGTCGCGAGTGTGACCGAATACGAAGCATTTACTTCTTCGCAACGGCCTTTAAGGCAAGAAAACATAGGTATAAAGAATGAAATCGTTGAACAATGAACAATATGTACATTAAAAGCGAGTACCGTCCCCCCCCCTAGATGGTGGTGAGGTCCGAGACTGCGTCGAACCTGCGAAGCTCGATGAACCGCGTGCCCACACTTCCTAGAAAACGGTTGTGAAATTCCGGTCTAATATTCGCACTCGCGGTGTCTTATGACGGCTTTTTTTGCCTCAGTTTGCATAGGCTTTTTGGTGTTGATCAGAATCATTCCTAGTCTCCCGTCAACACGTCGACAAACTCAGGGCATCTCTTAAGGGCATAGCCGCCCAGGCAGTAGACGCCGATGACGAATTCCGGCAGAGTCGCCGCCAAGGTGAGCAGGACGACGTAGGGGGTCTTTTTGCTCCGCCCCGGAGCAAATTTTGACTATATATCTCAAAATTTCACCTAAAATTTCGCTGGTATCGCCTGCGGCGGGCTGTTTTGAACTCACTTTTGAACACATATAGACCATATTTGCCCATTTTTTCGCCCAAATTTTGTTGGTGTCACCTGCGGCTGGCCACTATTCACCGACTTTTGGACCAATTCTGGTCGATTTAAAGCCAAAATTTTTCTGTTTTCAATAGAATTTTCACCAAATGGCCCCCAAAACCGTTTGGGGGTCGTCTGCGGCGGACTAAAACGATATTTCCATACTTCGAAGCTTTTTGGGCCGGCATAGCCAAAATTTCGCTGGTGTCGCCTGCGGCGGGCTAAAGCGCGACACTTTCCACAAGTACTAAAGAGGGACCAAGGCATTAATTAATTTTTTGGCTAACTCACTGGTACTCTTTTTTTAACGAGCAAACATAGTAAAATACGTGAAAAATACAAAAATACCAAAAAATACCAAGGGGGACCAAGGCATGTTTTCAAGGCATTGTGGGTGCGTGCTATCACGGGGGGGGGGAGGGGGGGGTGGTCAAAAGAGTGGCCGGATATCATCACGGTGTTTCTGGACGGCCCCTAAGAACGGTAAAGTGTTGTTGTTATTTTGCTGTTTACGCTCAGAATGTTTCTCTGCCCTTTGACGTTGTTGTTGTGGTTGCATCCTTTTGCGCTGACTCGTCGTGCACGCACCCTTTTCCCTTGTTCCCAACAAATGCGGCTGACGCGACACGGATCGGTGGCTATCAACAGCGCACCCGCGTCCAGCCAGCAAAAGTTGGCAAGCGAGGGAAAAGGACCTGGTGAGCGGCCGACGAAATATTGGCGACAGATAGCGCCGTAGCGCAGCCACGGCCGAAGCGCCCGTAGCGACGTTAGCGTAAGAGGCCAGTGGACGAAATATCAGACGGGAGGGTGTTAGACAGATCGCAGCTTGAATAAGGGACGACACGTCTCCTCAGGAGAGACGGCGCAGCCAGGCAGCAGGATTTACTGTGTGCTGGACGGCGTGGGAAATGACAACAGCTGCTGGCGGAATATTGTTAGTGGCGGACTCTTCGGCCGCAGCGCTGCGCACAGCGTGTGCGCCCGCAGCGACGCTAACAGGAGAGGGCGGCAGGAAAACATCCATTGTGTTTGCAAAATGCATCAGTTCTGGTCGAAGGGAGCCGACGCTTTCATTTAAGAAGGAAAGTCGGATTGTTAGCAGGAAAGGGTGAAAAATAAATCCCGACACCCCCCTAAAAAAGTTCGACCCTTCTGTCACAGCCGTTAGCCCGGGCTCCTTACCGACCAGTTAGAGAAAAGTAGAGAGTATGAGGTTATAAAGACACTGTACACACTTATGAACAGCAGTTAGACCGTCACTCTTGGACATCCCATGCTGCTCCCTCTGTTGACGATTTTGATGACAAAACTGAAAAATTCATAACCTTAAGGACATTTTTAACAAAGCCACATAATTCTCTACGTAAGAAGTCGCTGGATCGCCGGGGACTAACTGCAAGGCGATCCCTCAGAAATCGAAACTCTATGAAGTTTTCAGTGAACATTTAATGGCAAATCCGGTATTCCACAGGTTCGTTCAATGGATTCGTCCTCCACGGACAGTTTTGTGTATGTTCAATTTTTATGTCTGGTATGCTGCCATACTAGCGGCTATGACGCGCTTCGCGCGGCCGGCGCCGTCAGCAAAGGCGCTTTTTGGGAAATGTGACAAATATGATTGAATTTAAAAA
The DNA here is from genome assembly GCA_020875895.1 of Aphelenchus avenae. NCBI lineage: Eukaryota > Metazoa > Nematoda > Chromadorea > Rhabditida > Aphelenchidae > Aphelenchus > Aphelenchus avenae. The sequence goes on along the minus strand of JNEY01000163.1, from coordinate 37,434 downwards.
CCCATTTCGTCTCTCGATCGATCGTCGCGAATGGTCGCGATGCATGCGGAAGTGGCATGCGCATATCGCGCTTGTCAAACTTGACGCAAGTGAATTTACTCCGGCGGACGAACTGGCCAAAAATGGCATTTTCGGGGATTTTTCGACCCTCCTAACACGGGTTTTCATTTGAGCTATGATTCGACGTTCTGAAATAAATTTGAAAATGATCATTTTGGGGTTTAGCCCACTTTTAGGGGACCACCCAAAAAGTCCATCTAGTGTCCCCCCCCCCGCATAATGGACCAGTACCGAGTTGGCCTACGACCGCCGCCGACAAATGTAGCCAAGTGTCAGCTCTGCCCTAATCCCGTCCGATGACGAAATTTGCAGCCGAGTATGCATTGAGACTTATCGATATCGACGCCAAACCTCTCGCGTCGGACGCAGCGTTGAAAGCTTTCGGGCGATCAAGGCATATGGCGAATGCATAAATGAAAGTGTAATAATGTCGTGCGTGGACCATCAACGCAGCACATTATAAGAGGCCATTCAGCCAGCGATTTTAACGGGCGTGTCGACGTGGACCACGTTTGATATGTGTTCGTCTCTGCATCCACAACGGTTGCCGTTTAGTCGACGTGGATGCGATACTATAACGTGCATATCGTTTGACGGGCACGCCCTTAACGGTCATATGCTTCCCAGTTGTCTCGGTTTGCGGAACTTTCCTTCCGGCAAATGCTTCATTAAATGTTGCAGTACTTTAATGATGGTCCGTAATGCTGATGGGCAGGTGCGTTTTTACGGCATACCCTCGACGCTTGCACCAAATCGAGTTGATGTTCCTGCTGAGTATCCGAAAGTTCTGTAGCCATATGTACGCGTAACTTCGGTATTCCCCAAGTTTTCAGCAAGATATTTGAAACGTATAATTTGCTAGCGCACACGGCAAAGATGTTGAATTGTTAGCCGTTTTCCTAGACTTGTTTGGAACTATATGGGAAAATATCGAATTCTTGGCCTAGTTGAACTGGACCGAACTATTGTAGTGCACTACAAAATTATGTCTTCCTACGCAAAGCGCATTCTTCCGAGGGAAAAGAACGCGCTCGCCGTTTACATACGGCAGCGCCTGCACGTGAACGGAAGTGAAAAAAATGTGGCGGCGGCGATGAAATGACATACGTTGGGGCGCCTGAGGCCCATTTGTCTAATCGCAGTGTTCGTTATTCTGGGAAAGATGGAACGAGCGCCGCGAGACCACCCAACGATTGCACGCAAGTGACAGAAAAAGACGGAAGCGGCGGGATTAGGTTACGTCAAGCCTTGCGCCGTCCGCCCAATAATCCTGATCACTGAGCACACAAGTCTGGTAAAACGGAAGCGAGGGCCGCCGGACCTCCCACTGACGCGAGAAAATGAGTCCTCATGCGATAGGAACTTGTCACGGGACTTTTCGCTCTGCTTGCTCTAATGTGAATTTACTAGCGTGAATGAAATTATTTGCGGTCAGCCTTAAAGTTCTCGGTTATTGTGGTAGCGAGAACGTGCATGAAGCGATATCATGGCACAGCTTTTCGCGGATGTCCAACCGTCATGAAAAACACTAGGATTTGCTCCTTATGCAAACTGTCGAACCAAAATAGAGCCTTGTCACCCCTTGCGCAATATGCCGTCCTGAGTACCTTCTTGTGGCCCACATTCGGTACCGTTCTGTAACATGCCATGACATAACATGTAGAACGATGGAACGTTCGAATTCCTCGCGCAATTTATCCCGTGCCGCATTGCTAATCCTACCTCATCCCGTCTGAGCCGTAAAACTAGCAATGCAGCGGATAGCCCCGTGCCGTGCTGACCCACTCCGTTCGTGCGCCGCGCCGTGCTCACACACCGCCCGTGCCGTGCGCCGTGCCGTGCCACGTCAGGGCTCCGGTTTTCACGGCGCAAAATTTTTTTCACTTTTTGGTATCCTGGCCAGTGTTTAGGAGAAAGTGGCGGTTCCGGCTAAAACCTCCAAATGCGGTGTAAAATGTTTAGACGTCTCTTCGGGTAACTCAAAAGAGGCTTAAAAATGAATGAAATTTCAGCGAAAACAACTAAAAAATGACCAAAACTGCTAGAATTTGGGCCAAGTACTGTCCCGAAAAATTCACGAAAAATTGCGCCGTTTTCACAGCCTTGCTCGTGGCGTACGCCGTGTCGTTCTGACCCCCTCCGCGCCTCCCCGCCGTGCTGCGCGCCATGCCGTGAAGCACGGAAAACAGGACACCACGGCACGACTTGCAGCTTTACGCAAAACATGGACTTGGTTTCACTTGAGCTGTGCTCCGAGCGCACAAACAAATTTCCAGAATTGCTGCACTGTAATGAACTGCGCGTGCATACCTGTATGTTGGGGAGTGCCAGCGTCACAATTTAGAAGCTATGCGCCTCTACGCTTTCGTCATCGTGCTCGTTATTGCTCGCGTTTTGTTTGGCGTTGACCAACCAAAACAGAACAAAGTGAACAAATGGCTGGGCAAGCTTCGCGTGAAGCGGCCGATCTTCCACGCCCTTGGCGAGGGACCACAGGTCGACTTCTGGTCTCTCGTTCCGCCTGGTTGTCCCCTCAACCCTGGTGTCATCTACGACCTTTTCAACCGGCACTGTGTAAACTCCCTGCTCCCCGTTCGGGGACAAAAATTTGTGTCCCCTCGGACCGGCAAAGAGGCCGGTGAGATCTTCGACGTCTTCTTCTCGGATGCTGCGAGAACGGACCCCGCAGCGGGAGTGTACCGTACTGCAGCGTATACCTGGAACCGCTGGGAGGGCCAGACGAAATATTCTTAGTAAGTTTTGTAAACGTTGCAGCTAAACATTCTGAAATCTTCTAAAGATCAGGGACTGCTGATTGCACTCCGCCGAATGCCAGAATTTTCACATACTTCAGCGGGACGGGGATCGTAATCAACCCGGCGCTCGGTCACCAAGATGGGCGCAGGTACGAGGTCGTCGGCGTCGTGCACGAGATAACACATCTCATGGTTGACACTGACGAAGTGATCGACCGAGGCGACCACGGCTCGAGGTACAGAGAGTACAAGGCGCGCGTCGAGTGGAAATGCGGCGTCACCTTCCTATCGCGGGACCCTTTTCTGCCGGGTTTTATCGAGTCATCGGCATCCTAATTCCACCGACCGAACCACCAGAGGGGTGGCTCGCGTACTGGGGAAACCGCAATTGCGTCTGATCCTCTTTAGTCTCTCCTTCTAGTCTTGTACAGTGAGGATGCTCTGGGGCGTACTTTACATGAGTGCGGATAAGTATGTCTATGGCAGTTCAAGCATGCGACCCATTGATGGGCTTCTACAGGCGATCAATTTTTGCTAAAATTGCCGATTATACGTACTGGGAAAAGTTGACAATGTAACTACCGACACTGTGCCAGCCTAATACCGCACGCCAGTCGCCCTGTCCCATAATGCTTATGCATGCTCGGGTAAGAAATTTCGGCCCTTGTGACGCCTCGGCGAGACATGTGGTCAGATGTGTGCAGACTGGGAGCGGGTGCGCGAGTTTGGGCTGCGCAAGAACGGGCACTCTTTATGGACCAGCATGCGGTTATGCGCGCGTCGTCTCGAAAATAGTACTACAGTGAACACTGCTTGCCGGAGAAACATTTGATCGGCCAAATTGTTGCAGCAAAAAAACATTAGTGATTGCTTCATTGAATCAAAGTTCCCCTACAGGAGCGAGCGGTGGCACTAAGACCACAGTAATTCGGTCGATCGGAGGCGGGCATACTTGTTACAGTACCGTAAATCCTCTAATTATAGCCCTGGGCCATAATTTTTTTGCTCTGCTCCCAAAGGGGGCCATAATTAGAGGGGGGGGGGGCGATAATTAGAGGTGGGGCCTTAATTATTTTNACATCACCACTGATTGAACCTTTGTTATGTATGTACGCTCTGAGCACCGCTTGTCCGGAAACAAAGCCTAGCTAGGCTAAGCGGAAGTACACCTAGGGCCATAGAGGTTACCCGGGCCCTAGGTCGCTGTTGTTCCAGATGTTCTTCGGTTGCTCTTTCGGAGGCAGAGGTTACCGTATTTCTTTGAACATAGCCCCACCTCTAATAGAGCCCCCCCCTCTAATATAGCCCCTTCCAAAGATTTCTAGATACGCATCTGGGGTATGCGGACTTCAAATCTAAGGCCATATTTGGATAGATAACGATAAAATAAGAATTTTAGAATGGAGAACGAGCCTTACTGATGACAAATAAAATTTAAAATAATTTTTAAAATTTATTTTTTTCCGAAAAAATCCCTTCCGAAAAATATAGCCCCAGGGGCTATATTCGAAGAAATACTGTAATTACTAGCTATTCCAGAGCCTTCACGATCCGTACGGAACGTCGGAAATGGTTTTTTATCGATTTTCTTCGAATATGTCGAAAATCGATCAGACATCATCGGACGCCGATTTCGGAAATCATTATCCGGTCGAATCGGAACGTTTCCCAAAGTTCGGCAAAAATGCCGGAAATGAAGTGGTCTTTTCGAGACCCAATTGAGGAGGCCGGAATCAGATCCGATCGACAGTCAAAACTTGACTTTTTCTTCCCCGATCGTGTCGGGATCGGCTGGAGGCAAAAGTTATCGAAATCCGAGGCATAATTTAACTGAAGCGGAAAAAAACAAAACCGACGCGGTGAAAACGTTTCCGAAAGGCGAACCTAAGGAACAAACAGCGAAATAAGGCGAATCAGCAAATTCTGCAGGAAAAAGGCGATAAGCGAAAGGGCGAACTTCAGTGGAGAGAAGCTGAACTTAAGGGGGAACGGCCAACCCTAGTGGAATGCGGCGAATTTCCTCAAGAAACACGTTCTGGGGAAGGGAAGCTTAGGAGGAAGTCAGAGTTTATATGAAAACGCAAAACTTAAGAAGCTCGGGGAACTTTAGAGCAATACCTGACATTAGAGGAAAACGGAGAACTTTAGGGCATTCGTCGACGCAGAACAATCTTCTCTGTCATACCTGGACCTTGTCCCATCGAAACATTGTCACACATAACCCATCGAGTAGTTGACAAACCCCTCGGAAAATCAAGCAAGCCCGAAAGAGGTTTGTTGGTCTGCCGACCGGTCTGCGAACCAGGTCTGCGGGCAAGTCTGCTGAGCATACGCAATAGGTCTGCAAACCCATGGTGTGCGGCAGAGTGGTCTGCAGACCCAAGTTTGCGAGGGGTTTGTGGCCGGGTTCGCAAACCAGGTTCGCGGACTGTCGGCAAACCCTGGTTTGCCGCCGGGGGCAATGTATACGCAAGGTTTGTGAGCTACGAGGTCTGCAAACTTTTGGTATGGTGATTGTGTAGGCGCACTTACAGTAACCTATTACTTACAGTAAAGCGGTTTCAGGCCGTGCATCCTCTGCCTCATTGCGCTAGTATGCCGCTATTACCCGCGATATAATATTGTGTTACAAGGAATTACAGTAAATCACTTCTTACTGTAGTTGCTAGTTTACTGTAACTGGCGATACTTTTGTTAGTGCCAGCTGCTGAGCAACTGCAAGCAGCAGGCTGCGGAGCTACAGTAAATCATGCAGAAGGTGTTTTGCTTCTACTGTACATTGTGAGATAACAAACACGACGTCGCCATAGTGTCCAGGTTAGGTTATGACACTTTTAATGCAGAAGCGAATGCGGACTTAGCACCTCCGGCGCGCACATGTGCAGCTACATACGGGCACCGTCCCGTGAGCATTGATTTAAAAACACGGTGGATGTGGTCGCCCTTCCGCATTCCGCATTCATTCGGAATTGCGGTCCTCAATCGGACCGCATTTTCCGCACGCTATGTGACCATGATTGTCGTGCGGACCGCACGTGCGGATATGCGGATTGCAGACTCCGCATTCGATGTGGCCCTCACTGTTTCTCAGTCCGAAAAATCTCTTTCTCCATAGAAAAGGACAAAATACCCATAAATTTTTCAAACCTATAGAAAAGGGGTAACATACCCATAGATTTTTGGTACCCGTACAAATGGGCCACTCTGCCCAACTTTCAGTACCCATAGAAGTGGGCCAGTTTACCCGTAAATTTTTGTAGCCAATAAAAAATGGACCGTTTTATCCATAAAATTAAAATAGATTAAAACCAGCAAATTAAAACTAATTTAATTTATTTTATTTTAATTTAAATTTAAACACCCGACCCGACATCCCGACCCGACGCCTACCTGCCGATTTTTCAGGTTGGGTCGGAGGACTGGTCGGGGGGGGGGGGGGTCAGGTCAACGCTGATCCCGACCTCCGACCTGCTCCACTGATATTGGCCAATTTTTCGTTAAATTTTTCGAAAGGGCAAAAGAATTTTTGGTAACGCCTGCAGCGGGCTGATTTAGGCCAATTTAGGACATGGCCAATTATGTATACTCTTTGGCCACATAAGTTAAAAATTCAATCCTTTGTGACGGCATACGCCGCAAAAGTCATTTTGGGGGGCCATTAGAACGGCAAATTTTGCATCAGTTCGGAGGTCGGGGTCGGCGCCAACCTTGAGGTCGGGCCGGAAGGGGGAGGGGGGGGGGGGGAGTCGGGTCGGGTCGGAGGTCTGTCGGAGGTCGGGTCCGGGGGGGGGCGAACACTAGTAGACACCGGACCGCACTATGGTCACTGGGACCTCACACAGACCACAGGACCGCATAGTGACTACCGGACCGCACAGTGACCACACGACCGCACATTGGAGAATGGATCATACAGTGACCGCAGGGACCACTTTGTGGCCACCGGACCTCACAGTGACCGCCTGGGGACCATTTCGTGGTCACCGGACATCGTAGTGACCACCGGACCTCACACCCATCACCGGACCTCATAATGACCACAACACTGTAGCCAGCGGACCTCACAGTGGCCACTGGGCCGCATTGTGGCCAGCGGACTCGCACAGTGACCACACGGCCGCAGCGTGGACACTAGACAGCACTGTGGCCTCGGGACCTCACACTGACCACGGGAACATATAGTGACCGCAGGACGCAGGACCTTGTAGTGGCCACAGGACCGCACAGTGACCGCAGGGACCGCGCAGTGTCCACGAGACCACAAAGTGACCACCAGACCATACAGTGACGACGGGGACCCTACACTGATCACAGGAACGCACAGTGACCACAGGACCGCACAGTGACCACAGAACCGCACAGTGACCGCTTGACCGCACGGTGGCCGCAAGGACCGTACAGTGGTCGGCGTGAGGTCCAGAAGTAACTGTGCGGTCGCTGAGGTCACTGTGCGGTCCCTGTGGTCACGTACAGTGATCTCAGCGTCCGTACAGTTTACTCCGGGCCACACATTGACCACAGGGACCGCACAGTGACCTCAGCGACCGCACAGTTACATCTGGACCTCACGCCGACCACCGGGACTACGCAGTGCCCGCTGGGACCACACAGTGACCTCAGGACCTCACAGTGACCACTGGGGCCGCGCCAGTAGCGTATTTAGGAGGGGGGGGGCCCCCCCCCCCTCGCCGGGCCGAAGGCCCGGCGAGGTAAGGGGGGACCAAGGTTAATTTTTCATTTTCAAAATTCATGGATATTCGAATGATTTCGGCCATATTTTGAACGAATAATTGCCTTATAAGCCTAATGCTCTGGCGGCGCCTGCGGCGGTCTGGTTTTAGAATGAACTAGCCAATTTATGGACTCGTTTGGCCCAAGAAGCACAGAAAATTTCTGGCGGCGCCTCCGGCGGGCAAATACCCTGGGGCGAAAACCCGGGTTGAACGCTTCGAATCATAGCGGGAAATGTCCTTTCCCGGAAATATCACCGGCTGGAAACGTGTCATGGTCGTGAAGCATCTGCGGCGCGCAGCGGGGGGGGGGAGAGAGAGGGGGGATGGAATGTATATGGAAGATAGAGACACATTGGTTAAAACGATTATTCCCAGCGTTCTGACAAGCTCATAGTCGCCTTAAAAAATGCAAGCTGCCACGCGGGCCATTGCACGCTCGCCCGGTTCCGTCCTCCGTCTGCATCACTGGTATATCCATCACTTGCCTCGCCTTCGCCCGTCGGAGCACATCAGTCCAGGGCCTCCATTCGCCGTGAATAACAAAGGCGTCGCGCTGCCCTCTTGTTGCTTGCAGCATCGCCGGAGGCGTTCGTGTTAGTCCGTATTGATTACGGCCGGCCGCCGTTTGGAACTCGACGGGTGGACGGAAGCCAGCAGATGGACCCATGTGTGAAAAGTGGCCGCGGGCAAAGGAATCGACGTTTAGTCGGCGGAGTGTTTTGCAACGTGCAGCGCTGGCCACTAAGATTGATGGGCACGCATCGGAGCGTTTGTTCGAGGCGCCCGGAGTCCATCGAGTAGCCGGTCGTTCGCCGGCCGTCTGTCTTTTTTGTTTACTGAAAAGATTCTTGCGACCGGTGCAACGTTGTTGAGAGCTAGCCCCACTGTTCGAAGCGGAAAACTATTGTCGGGAAAAAAGTAGAGCGCGAAGGAGTAGAATTCCTTCCTTGTCCTAGCTTCGTCTGACCAAAACGAGGGCCGGAGACCCACTCTAGCAGCACTCTACTGGCATTCGGTTGGCTTCCGGCTAAGAGACGGGTAGTGGCGAGTTGCGCAATTTGAGTCACAATGGCGCTTATTCGACGCCGGCGCCGACCGAGACTGGCGCAAGTGCTTAATTCTCATCACTAGCATTGTTTCCTCGGAGACGGCGAGGAAATTAACTCTTCCACAAAAATCAAATCGAAGCGAGCATAAGCAGACCAGAGAGTACTTGGTACATAATGGGTCCCGAATTTCCATTTCCATTTCCGAACTTTGTTCGGACATGTATGAGCGTCCAGAAATTCGGTCACGGTGATTTTGCTTTTTTTACCCACCCGTTACAGAGGCACCTAAATTTTTTAAAATTCAATTCACGTATCATTTACGTTACATAACTTTTCTAAAAATGTTAAGTATATTACCAAATTATACCGATATTTAAAAAAACATGTAAAATACGGCCCGCCGCAGGCGCCACCAACGGAATTTTGGGTCAAAATTTGACGAATAGATATAATAAAAATTACGTCGGTAGGACCCTAGCGGCCGGCCATTTTTTCTAGTGCTTTGTGGCACGTCCCTCTCCTCTGAGACCCCGACCGCCGTGACGGAATTTCTGGACGCCCCTTCTCCTCGCGATTGGGCAATTTTCGAGACACGTTCTTAGCGGAAAAGTAGATAGCACAAATTGACAGGCCTATGCAGGGAAACCTCAAATCGGAACGACGTCGTGCCGGAACCGTTGAACGCATGGATCGAGTAAATCTTTTAAGCCCCCCTGAGCATCCTACCTATCATCCTCCTGTCATTGTGCATCGCTCGTGCTTTCCTTTATATCTTGTCCATCTTTCCTTTTCTTCTCCATCTTCCTCTTCATCTTTTGTTGTTCCCTTCCTCCCGACCACCATGCGCCGCTACTCTTCGTTTTGGGAAAAGTCGCCCAGGTTAGCAACAAAATTTTTGTCGCGGAAATTATAATCCTGTGTTCAGTATCGTCTATGAGGTTTCTTGCTTCAAGTGACCGCGGAGAAGTGTCGGCGGAATCTCTGACGTCGGCATTAGCGAGTAAAAGGCTTATCCTTTCTGAGATCGCCCACAACTGGGTCATGCTCGTGCATTTCTAAAGTACAGTATTACAATGAAAGTCCAGTTTTCTAGTGCAGGAGCGCCAACGTCGTCACTTGGCGTCTGCCTCGAGGACAACGATGTAGCCCTGCCTTCGTCCGTGGTCAACCCAGAGGCAAAAGCCACTCTACGTAAGTGACTCTATCTGCTGGTGAATTTTATTCGCCTATTGTACGGCCAAATTCCTTTAATGCTGCATTCGTCGGCTAAAAGTTAGGAGAATATCTCATGTAAAACGCGAATGCAGGCTGAAATATACGAACACAAGTGTACCAGAGCGTGAATATTAGCCCAACGCTTGCTACCGCATGGTGTGCCACTGCGTTAGATGAACAATTCATTTCATTTAGCGTATTACGCTTTGTACTGTAAAAAGGTAGAAAAAAGTACTGTAAGGTACTATAGCTATGTTTTAACAGCAACATTTTAACGTAACATTTTAACAGTAATATCTTAACAGTAACCCAAATTTGTACCACTGTGGCGCAACGATACCAAAAATTACAGTACACATTTTGACGCCGACTGACGGGTTACAGTAACACAGACAGTGATTGAGCACTGTGCTCTACAGTACCTACTTTTAAAGTCTTCCACGCTACAGTAATTTGATGCGCCCTACCCAGCATATACATCAGGTTTAGGAAATTCCGCGTAGCAGTACGTCGGAAAACATGCCATCAAAGCCGGAGCTGCACTCGACCCCGCTGAATTCGATATTATAGGCGATCCCGCTGTGCTTCAGGTCTTCCACTGCACACCAGCAAATAGCGCGCTGTATCCCAAAGGTAAGATCCGTCCTATACGAACAACCTTGTCCGACATTATTGTGCGTGACCAGCGTTCGATGACTGTATCGTTGGCAATGTCCACGCAGAAAATAATCGTCTTTACAATCAAATATTTTCAGTGCCAACGAGTGAGGACAAGCTTCAAGCGAGTGGACAAATGGAGAGCCCGTTGTCGCCAGGGCTAATAAACGGCGACCCGGCAGTGCTCTCGGTTCTCTCGCTTCCGCCGGACAGAAAAAGTACGTGTGAACGGATAACCTTGTTTTATGGAAGTCGTCCAAATGTGAGTTGCCGAAAGTCCACAAGGCACAGGAAAGCAAAGCTGTGTGTACATTATTGGACACATTGTGTGGCTGCTTGTGGGTCCCGGACCGCAATGGCGAGTGTTGTCCGGGACCGCATTAGCACGAATGGTTCCGGAACGAGTTGAACGCTTGGTGCGGAACCCCATCGGCAAACGTGGTGTCAGGCTGCGTCCTGGACCGCAGCGGATTGTGCGGTCACGGACAGCAGGGTCATGTCAGATCTTGGACTGAAGTGGCACGTGTGGTCCCGGACCATATTGGCATGTGTGGTCCGGACCAGATTGGCATGTGTTGTCGCGGACCGCACTAACACGCGTGGTTCCGGACTGCATTTGGAAGTGTGGTCCTGGACCGCAATGGCCTGTGCGGTCACGGACAGCAGTGGCATGTGAGGTCTCGGACCGCAGTCGAACGGGTGGTCCCTGACCTCGGTGGCTCTAAATTGCGGCAAGTTTAGACGCTAGGAAGGTTGCCTACTGTGGCTCTAGTAAGAGAACGAGATAATATTCCACAATATTTCGGCCTACAGTATACTGTACTAGGCCAAAGTTACAGTAACGCTGCTGAAGCGTAGTTTCTTACTGTAGTTTAAAGACGGGTCAGGTTAAAAGCTATGTACCTAAGCTAAAGTTACAGTATTGCTCTAGGATTATAGCATGTTACAATAGCGTCTAGGTAAGCGGCACTGAGGCTGGTGGCACTAGACCACAATATTCGATGCGGTCCGTGGCCATACTATTAAGTGAGGTCTGTATTTACCACTAGTCAGGTGGATCCCGACCGCATCATGCATGCGGTCCGGGACCACACTACCCGATGCGGTCTGCAGTCACCACTAATCGTGTGGTCCCGTGACCACAATATGCATGCGGTACGGGTCCCCGCTTGTCTGTCGGTCTTGACGACACTATGTGGTTGGTGATGAGCACTAGTCCTGTGGCCCGCCACCAACACGATGCACGCGGTCCGGGTAGAAGCTGAAGCTTGCGGTATGGGACCACACCACGCCCGGGACCAATCTATGTATATGCATGTGGTCCGGGATCACATTATCCAATGCGGGTTGTGCTCGGCACTATTCGTGTGACATGTGACCGCACGACGCATGCGGCCCGGGACCACACTAGCCATGTGGTCCCGAACCACACTTGGAGTGTGGACTACGACAACAATATGCATGTGGTCCGGGAAACACTAACCAATGCAGTCTACGGTCAGCGCTAATCGTGTGGCACGCGACCACATTGTGCATGCGGTCCGGGTCTGCAATGCACTAGCGGGCCGGGTCCGCAATGCGCTTGCGGTCCGGAGCCAAACTATCCATTTTGGTGGCTAGCGACCACTTTATGCATACGGACCGGGAAAACACACCGCTTGCGGTCTGGGAACGCGTTGGCAATGTTGTCCCGGACCTCAGAAGGTCCAGCGGGTTGCCGAGCATGCTGAGAACGGTTAAGCTTTAAAAGTTGTCCCGGGAAGTAATTTAGGCGTTCCCACGTGGTTTTTTGTTACAGTACATGTGGATAGTCCGTCGATAAATGAAACGGTTCTGCTCAAGTTTAATAGACATATTAGTGCCCGAGGAATTCTGCCGGGATCCGGTGTCTCAAAATCCTTCGGAGAGCCCACTCGGAGATCGGCGCTGCAGAACTGCACCATCGAATACATCACTCCGACTGAATACTAGGTAATATTAATTACCTAACTAGGTAATACTAGGTTGTGTGATTTTCCTCATTTCATCCCTGGAAGTTTAGCTAAGTCCTCCTCAGCCTTTACTCTACCTGTTCATTCTGTACGTCTGCATCAATGCCATCGATGCTGGTAGCAGCAGTAACAAAAGGTGCAGACGGGTAGATGGAAATTTCAGGATACTTACATACCTTCTCCGATTAGCTACTGATCAACAGCTTCCCGGCGACGAGCGGACAATGATCGGGTTCATTGGCGTCGACGCAACGCTGCACTTCTTCCAATTCATCAATGCGGACAAGCCACCTAGGCACTTGGTGGGCGACGATTTACCGGTATGACTGACAACGTGTAGACCATAGTACGCCTTCATCTTTAGAGCCATTTGCGCCAGTGCACGGAGGACTCGTCGTGCAGCTCAAGGACTTCAAAGAGGTACACCTCATCGTCTCCGAAAGGCAGCTCAAATCGTTTTTAGAGTGTGAGCGGCTTCGTCCAGACCCTTCCTACGCTGTTCGAGTCTACTTCGAGCCCACAGAACTGCATGGGCGCCGCGCTGGATCTTGCTCATAACTTGATTGTAAGTTTTGCTAGAAAGCGACTGCTAAACTAGCGGCAAATGAACATGCTACTTGCCGCTAGCTACATGCAACAAGTGTTTCCCGCAAAATTTCCCGTTCCAGGTAGAGATCGGTGGCCGCATCACCGTAGTGACCACCAGGCGACCTGACGTCGGACCTAGATCGCTGAACAATCGCGACTCGGTGAGTAGCCGACCTTCTTTAACAAACCGGTTTGTCCGTTTAGGCCTCCTCGAGCGCCATGATGCCCGCCACCGATTTCTACAAGCGGTTGGCGCTGGAGTGCACTAGCCGTCAGATATCCATCGACTTTGTGCTGTCAAACAACAACGTGGACCTTGCTTCGCTGGGTGCGTCGCTTACTCTGCCATCCATTTCACACACAAAGATTTAGTGGATGCTGCGAAGTTCAGTAGCGGCTCCATCTAACACTTCTCTGGATACGACTTCGTGCGTGGTCAGCTGGAAGTTAGACGATTCCAGAAGCTCTTTAACCGGTGTGTATAAGTAGAGTGGAATCAGTGGAATTACCGGGATTCTTTCAGGTACCTCACGAGGAAGGTCGGCTTCGAAGCGGTGCTGCGAATAAGGTGTACCCGAGGTAAGCAGCTCCGCCAATGCCAAATATTTAGGAACGGTTAATCTTCGATGTCCATTGGCTTTAATGGACTCGGAGAATACTTCCAACCGTTAGTTACAGTGCAAGCCTTTACTGCAATTGAGGCTGATTCTTCAATTTACTGTACCTTCTCGCAAATGCAAAGAAAGGCCGGGATATTGTGTGAGCTACGTAACACTACGTAGGTAGGCAGTTACAGTAAATGCGGTCATGACGTACTTGCATGCTCTAAGCGGACACAAATTTCGCACAAGCATGCTCCAAGGACTGATGACGGCGGAGTACGTCATACGTTCCGAACTCACTCCTAGTGTTAAATAGTACAGTAAACTAGAAATCGATACAGTAAATTATTCGCCCGCCGCATCATTTCGGCCGCATGTTCGGCCACGCTGCCCTCACTTTCCTGTAGTTTCTAGGTTTTCTTCTGCTTACGTTAAGGTTCTGGAGCTACAATAAAACTTGCAAGGCCAGTACTGTATGATCGGAAGTTTTGTACAGTAAAAGGCGGCTCCTTCAACTACAGTCCCATTCGGCTTTTTTTCAACCGCCGATCGCTCCTTAGTGCAAACATCGACTGGTTTTCAACACATCTAGCCAATTCCCATTTCAGGTCTGTCGCTTTACAATTTCCATGGCAATTTCTTCGTGCGTTCCACGGACCTGCTGGCCATGGCAAACGTCCACCCGGACTCGGCTCTCGCTGCTCAGGTACTACTGGAGGAAAACCTCACCGGCCAACAGACGATGTGCTTCCGAGCGGCTCTCATCTACACTTCTAGCAAGGGTAAGTTCGTGGAAGTTTGGCTGAAAGAGCTAAGCTCTCACACTTCAGGAGACGTCGCATTCGGGTCCACAAGATGAGCCTGCCCGTCACAAACGACTTCTCGTCCGTATTTCACTATTTCGGCTTGAAAGCAACTACTCCCCTGCTCTCCAAGATGGGTTAGCTACATCAGCTCTCTCAACTTTTGAGTGACAAAGCTAATTTAGCTGCTGGAGTAGAGCTGTCGGACTGCCGAAAAGCATTGGTCAACGCTGCCGTCGACGCTCTTGGCTGCTACAACCGATCTGTGGTCCAACGAAGTGGAGCAATACTGGCGCCCCTTGCGGGTCACCTCAAGTTCATGGCGTTGTTCGTGCTCGGACTGCTGAAACACGTAAGTAAATTGAGCAACAGAGCATTATTGGAAGGGTCTGACGCCCACTGCACTATTGGCCCATTGGGGCTATGATTGGGACCCCACTGACGTCCCCCCCCCCGCATCGGGCTACGCGCAGAAGGTCCAATTGTACGATGTTTGAACCTCCCGTTAGACGGTGCTTAGACCTACGTTGGACCGAGCTTGGATCTCCATGGTCTGGTCATATTGAGAAATTTTAGCGAGCTCTCTCCAGTGCAGCGCTGTACAATTTTCTCCATCGGCGAGGACGGCGTCATGCAAAAGCACTTCACGCGTCGCCTGGTCGAGGACCGGGCCGAATCGATTCACAGCTACATCGAGTTCCTCCAGCACTTCCGAGCGGAGATTCAGCGCTAGTTCTGCCCGAGCCAACCGAGTGTCTACGTTCACTATTTGTCGTTGTTCCCTCCTCTCGGTAGTGTGTGCCTTTCCCTAGGCATCGCCGACTAACCGCTCATAGAGACCTAATTGTGAGATCCCTGACGAATATTTGTATTTGTATTTGTTTCTCTTTAATTGAACTATTGAACTTTAACTGAATATTACTTTGTTTCTCTTTAATTGTATAGACTGTGCGCGTTAATCACTCAAGAGGAGAAATGCGATAAAGACAAAAGATATTGGATTAAAGCTGCATAAAGCTGGTCGGACTTGAACCTCGATGGATATGCGTCGAATATGATTTGTGTCATTGCTTGTAAAATCCGCATGGAAGCTCGGTATGCATCGCGTGAAAGGCTCTAATCTCCTAGCAGTTATTTTCGAAATGTTCTGAACACTTTTTTTATTTTCCTTTTTTTCTCCAATTCGAGAACTCGCTTGCGCGAAACACTGCATTTGTCTCGCGTTGTGATGAATGGGTGAAACTTTCCAAGCAGATGGCGTTCCGTGGACCTGTACATACTTTAGTCACATCCACTAGGCCGTGTATAATGTGGACAGACGAGCGCTCGTATGGAGTGGACATTTCTTTGGTGGAACATTGTTTTATTTGTGGACAGCTCCACCGAGCTATCCTGACGCTTAGACCACAACCATTTGTGGCAATCATGGCTCCCGCGTGGTTACCACTCGACCGCAATGGACATTCCGCCGGCGACAATGCGTCGACAACTTTCAAGAATGTGTCTGCGGATAAGAAGCGTGGACATACGGGAAGGAACGGCGTTTCGGGAAGAACGGTTACACCAGGAAATAACGGTTTCGTCAAGAATGGGACAAACGAGTACCGCACGGGAAACGGCTATGTCGGAGGGAACGGAGAAATGACGACGAAGATCAACTTAGCAGACACAGGTATTGTATAAAACACGAATTACAGTAGGCAGCAATTCCATTCCATCCAAAATATTTACTGTATTAACGAACAAGCATACACTGTACTACTGAATGGCCTACCGTAAAAAGCGCGAATTACAGTAGACAGCTAAGGCTGAAATTACAGTACAACAAGCGTTCTTCTTGTCGGGTGCGAAGTGATCTCGTGATATGCTAATTTCCCCTGTGCTGAGTGTATATATACCCGCTATTCCTGTAGTGTATAACCCTGTGCCTGAGCAGTATCTCAGGTGGAGCTTAGACTAATAAAGTGCTTAGTCTAGTGCCTCTAGTGCCTTGTTGTGAGTGATACAACAGTTGGCGATCAGGTGCGCGAACTTGCGAGCGAGCGCTTGCCTTGAGTTGAACGCGGTTCACTCTAGCAGGCAGGAGAGAGTGCGACCCGGTGGGCGGTGAGCACTAGAGTGGCGACCAGTGAGTGGTGTGCCGTGTACCTGATCGGGGTTCCGTGAAGTGTAGTGGTGTAGTGTATCGCGTACCGAGCCGCGATGAGTGAGTCTAGTGAGACCAGTGAGAGGAGCACGAGCACGGTAGGCTCGAGAAGCTCAGTGGCTGTGGCGGTTCAAACCGATGAGAGGGAGCGTAGTGTGCTAGTGGTGGG
>JNEY01000162.1:225776-238395 GCA_020875895.1 Aphelenchus avenae | reverse complement strand
TGATCTTAAGAGGTGAGACGTAGCTTTCGCGGGAAGTTACTTTACAAACAATGAATACAGCCACTGTAATGCTCGTACATTACATCAAACCGGTACCATTCTTGAAGACATTTTTATCGTTTTTTTTAACGAAAATGCCTGAATTCGATCAATTATTGTTATTGCCAGGTTATTTTCCTCAACGTTTGCCTTTGGGCCAGGTATCCGAAAAACGGAGCCCCACCCTTAAATAGAGCCCCTCCCCCGTCGAATAGAGCCCTCTCGGCGAGACATTACGAAAAATAGAGCCCCAGTGGCTACATTCAAACAAGAAAAAACGGTAATTTTGACATCTGTGTTCACGTAAACGCGCCATCTGCGCCACGGTGACTTCGCATGCTTAATCTGTCCACTCACGCGGTTTGCACACAGGCATACAAAAAAGGAACACGCGCGAAACAATGCTCGAAAAACAAAATAAAGAAAAGCAGGACGAATGTACATGAACTGTCGATGAGCGTTGAGGATGCCTCAAGTCAGGTATGAGGGGGGGGGGGGGGAGAGTTTGGAAGCAAGCTACATTCAGTAGCCGGCCTCTTGCATCGCTGCTAAATGTCTGCATCAAACGAAGCACACGAAGTGCTTTCCAAGGGGAGACAGTCGATTCGTAAACACAAGTTTTTTGGGGACCCAGCTTGATGGGTGGAGCGTAATAACTAGACTTCGGCGCCGATCCCCCCGTACCGTTCACCCGTACCGTTAAGTACGGGTCATTTGTACGGGCCGCACCCGTTAAAACGGTACGGGCACCCCCGTACAACTGTATGTACGGGGTCTTGTACGGGGGTGCGGGCCCCACCCGTACCGTACAACCGTACCGTTATGTACGGGCCGTACCTTTTAAACGGCAAAACTGTACGGTACGGCCCGTTAAACGGTACGGGCGCCGAAGTCTAGTAATAACGCTTTTATTGCATATCTTTACTTTTTAGGTTGTGTGTGTTCATTACATGGGAAAATGAGAGACTCTAAGGCAGTGCATGTTTTCCGCAGTTACAATGTTCGCGAATCGACCGTTCACGGATCGACCTATAACTCTTTTCCCGTTATTCTGTGTAAGGCTCGGAAGATGCATGTTACAATCAGGGCGTAGCCAGCCCAAACTTTTTTTGATGAACTCCTTCTCCACAAACATTAAGGAGAGTGACTCTGGACGCCGGATGTGCCCATTTCTGACGGTCTTTTCGTTATTTTTAGCAGATCGGATTTTCTTTAGGTCAAGACTCGTTCTATTTACGGACATTCCCTTCAAATGGTGCTGCGTAAGCAGAACTAAATGCGTAGATTTCTGCAGCATAAGGTGAGCTATAAACATGCAGCCGACGCACAAAACAGTTCTGGGGACGCATCCTCGTGACGCTACAATTCCGCGCTTCCCTCGAACATCTTTGTGACTTGCTTTCGCAGGAAGGGCACGGCTAAGTGAAAATATTATGATTGAAAACAGCTAAGGAGTACTCTCTTCGGGTATTCCCCTAAAAGGACGCTCTGCCGGAAATACTTAGCAGCTGCTATGAATACGCGTCTGAGGGAGTCAATAGCTACAATTCCGCGCTTCCCTCGAACATCTTTGTGACTTGCTTTCGCAGGAAGGGCACGGCTAAGTGAAAATATTATGCAAGCCCTATCTCTATAAGTGCGCGGAACTACGCCGTCACTCGCTATTCTCAAGCTCCGCTATGGTCCGCTTCGTTTTTTTAGTTCCATGTTGAGATGATGCGAACACTGCCGTGTCGTCGTGGCCGTGATGACATGCCTGACGATACAGAAAATGCGTGCCATTTGCTAGAGGTAGTCGGACGTACCATACCGTACTGCGTACCGTATTCTGCGGTTCGGAATACGGTACGACGTGATTTTATGGTAAAAATGGACTAGTACGGCGGTACCGTATTCCGTACCGTAGAATACGGTTCGGATTACGGTACGGGGGGGGTCTCGACTACCTCTACCATTTGCATGAAAACCAGCATGGAAACACGAACGGCGAAAACGCTGCATTTTACGATTCCGTGCCGTGCCGTGAACGGTGCAAACCGGCAAATCGCAAGCGACGGTACGGCACTTCTCGTGTTGTTCCCATTTCCGTGGTGATATCTCTGCTCCATAGTGTGTCTACCATGCGCTAAGACAAATGCTTTAGCAAAACCAACGATGTTTCCCTCGGTTAACTTGACGTCGGAGGAGATTATCACGGCGGAAGTGCTAGCGTTAGCTCTCGTCCTCTTCTTCGTATGTCTACTCGCGTTAGCGCTAATTTTCGCGGTCGTCGTTCGGCTAATAACGCGACCACCTCGGCCGACGGCGAGCCAATACCGA
Organism: Aphelenchus avenae; assembly: GCA_020875895.1. NCBI lineage: Eukaryota > Metazoa > Nematoda > Chromadorea > Rhabditida > Aphelenchidae > Aphelenchus > Aphelenchus avenae. The sequence continues at coordinate 236,037 of JNEY01000162.1, read as the reverse complement.
CGGTTCACGCACGGCAACTTGGGCATCCTCGTTTAGAATGTCCTTTTTCTCGAGTGTGCCTTATGCGGTGCTAAGAAGCAATAAAACAAGTGGTTTTTCAGGAGGCAAATGTCGTTTGCCTTTTCTTCAGGCTACTTGTTAAACATCTAGGTGTGCCAAATGGTTCATCAGGGTTGAAAAGAGCATCGCTTTCGCATGAAGCACTCTATGATTTGTACTTCCATGCTGATCACGTATCTGAACTGCCGACCCGGAACAACACGACGCGCGTGCAGTCTTTGTCAAAAGTACTGCGATGCCTTCGAGTGTAGAGCGTTTGGATTCTTGTTCGGACGTAGTTGTTTTCGTTACTTTAGCACATTTTGAACAGGTTTATTTCGGCAAAGTGGACAACGGCAGCTTTACGGTTACGCACTGTACTAGAAATTTGCTTGTACTTTCCAAAGGACGAAAGTGGATCGTAGCATTTCACGCAAATTTTAGTTGGTTCGCGGGCCGTGACGTATGGCCAGACGGATGGCGACAACTGGTGTTGAATTCTGCATCATAAGCTTAGAAGGAGCTTTCAGGCCGTCGAACACCTTGTACGATTTGCGCATATCGGGACTGTAAGCGTTGTGTTAACCGGTGCTGATATTCTCCGATTTTTTACCTTAAACCGACGAGGAAGATTGGCCCCACGATGCAGTAATTGTCGCTAAAAAAGTAGAAAATCGTCGACTGTGTAATTCGCTCGTAAAGAGTTCCTTGAAGGCTCGGCTGACGGCCCAGATACCAGAAGGCGAGCATCGTTTGAAGCACAGACAAGCACATCGAGTACACTAAACCAGTAGCATATTACGTAATGCGTGAAGTTATCGGTAAAAAACTTGGGCTTGAGCTGAGATTGAAATTTCTTTGAGACGCACAAGGCGTTTTTTTACCCCCACGACCCCACACGAAAAGTCGTGACTATTCCCGTGAACCACCCATCTCCCGTGAGGCTCATACCTCCTTTTAAAACACTTTTGTAACTAGGCATCGATTGCACTTCAAAATACACAGCGATGAATAGGCTCAGTTCAGGTGACAACAGCGAAGCTTTAGGCGAAAACTCGGCTAATTCTGTGGAAATCCGTTCTGGTAGAGCTTTGCAGCGGGCTCATTTACCTAGCGCTTTACTCACGTGATTACCTGGCTGACCCCTCACCCCTACGCCATAACTGTGAAAAGATGTAAAACAGCGTCCAGAAAGTCTGTAAGCACTGCATCGTTCTTTTTTTACCCCCCCCCCTCCCCCCTCAACGGGGTGTAACCAATTTTTGCACTGAATTTGTGAGAGGTCCGACCCCCCTTCCCTGTAAAGGTTGCAGACTTTCTGGAAGCTGCCTAAACGTTTCCGCATTCACCCCCCCCCCATGATCCGGACATAGTTGTGCACGCCGCCTTGGACATACTTAGCAGTCGGACGTCCGGATTCCCAGCGAGGCTTCTTGAACCGCCGGAACCTCGGCGTCGGAAAATTCGGTACACGGTCGCTGTATTCAGCGCAAGGCCCGCTGCCGCACTCGACATGTGTACGCATGTGTAGATAGTAAGTCGCAACTGTACGATGCCTTCGTCTACCAGAGGAGCACCTAAAATGAACCATAGCAAGGCTTCTGCTACTGCTGCTGATCACTAGCTATAGGCTCGGCCCTTCGGATCAAGGCTGGACAGGCAGGGTTGACCGCCCCGGTCCGTTCCAGTGGGCCTATAAATGTTTGCCCATCATTGATACTTACCGAAGCTGGAACCGCCGTACGCAACATAGCGACAAGGCGACGCCAGATTGATGGCGACCGTGAGAAATGGCAGGACGCAGAGAGCCGCGAGAATGAAACGCTGGACTCGGCGATTGTCCCAAATACTGGAGTGAACCGACTCGCAGACAAAGCACGTGAAACGGTTGGCTGCGATCACGCAATGACAAACGGCTTGGAAGGCCAAGCAGTAGTCCATCAAGTGGAACGCCCTGCATGGCACGTAATCCATTATCAAGTTTGCCATCGACGTGACCGTGGGTAAGCGAATCAGCAGGACAAGCTGAATCCGAATTTGTTAACCCAATAGCTTGGGCAACAGCCAGTGTCCCGTACAACTGGGAGCATTGGTATCAGAACCATAACAAATGCTCGGATTTCAACTTTTTAGCACTGTGAAAAGGCGCCGTCAACTTATATTTTCACCTTCAGTTGTCGCCTAAAACTTCGTCTGTGGCGTCTATTGCGGGCAGAATTCTAAATCGATTACGTGTCGCTGGTTGCCATTACCCTCGTCCGTTTTTTACTAAAGAATTAGGGTTTCGGATTATGACGAAACGCCACGCTTTGAACTCAGCGAGAAAGGCGTCTTCCGAAATTCGGAATAAACGCTAGACTATTCAGGCATACCTATGGTCTGCAACTACCGATCACATCCTACCGTTGTATTGAAGACAAATTCCGTAGTCGACACCGCGAGAAAGAGGCAGTAGAAGAAACTTCGAAAGGCAACCTCGCTTACGCGCTTGCGGCTAATGAAGACGATCACGCTGGCGTTGAACGCAGTCGCCAGTATCACGACCAGCGTGCGGAAAAGAAGAAGGATCGAAGTCACTTCCATAAATAATCTACGGATTGGCAAGTACAGTTCTCTGTAGTGGTAAGTAAGGCTTGGCGGCCTACGGAATGGACAAGCACTAGAATTTGTATTTGCAAGGCTTGCACTTTTATGCGCAGTTGACGTCGGATCGACCAAAAGATGCGGCTGAGAGACCACTAGCTACATTTCGACGCTTCCTCGTACTTCGCGTCGGAAGGGCAAAGCTACCAGAAAATACTGACGTCCCAACGTAAAAAAATTTACGTTCGGCGCACTTAACTTTTGGCGGAATCCGGCGACAATTTCCCAAGTCTTGAAGACACTAGAGTCTCGTGCCCTTTGAAGGAAGTGATGAGCGCTTTGGGGCAGAGTTTCGGCAGCTCATCGAGAAGCAGGTCAGTCCACTCCAAGCTTGTTCCTCGCACGCAGTCACGGATCTTGGGACTACGTTCCGAAAACTGATAAAGTAACGCTGAAAACGTAAAATTTACGAGGACTGCATTCACGACAATGCCAGTGGTTCGTCGTTAACTGCGACAGACAAAATGCCGGCACCTGCGCAAGTTTTACTACGTCTCAAGGAATGCGAGCTCGCTTTCATAACCATTTGCATTGCGTAAGATGCTTTTCCGACACGTCATCGTTGCTCGCTTGGTCGGCCCTACCGACTGCATCGTATCGCTTAGTTCGTGAATTAACAGCTTCGTCCATCTAATAGGCTCTATGAATACTTCGACGCTTTGCGCTCGAAGTCATCGACTTTTAAACAACCGAGGCCCCCTACATTTGCATAAAGTTAGGCTACGCAAAAGCAAGAAGAAAGGAAGGCAGTTCTTACTCGATGGAGCAACTAGTCCAACTGAGAAAGCGAAATGAAACAACTATGTACACAAGGAAAAAGCATGCTGGGAGCTGGAAACTCGGGGCTAATTCGTGAAGTACTTCTTCGTCTCGTATTCGCGGTCCATGCGCTGTCGCATGACCCGCTGTTCCACGGTGTCGACGGCGACCAGTCTGAAAGCCACGAAATCATGCATGCATTCCCCGTACATTCAGCAATTGACGAATGCAATACTTTACCTGTAGTAGTGCACGTTCTTTGTCTGCCCGATCCGATGCAGCCGGTTGAAGACCTGCTTCTCGAGGGCGGCCGACTTCTGCGGCTCCATGAGGAACATGTGCGTTCCGCCGGGCAGGTCGACGCCGGTGCCGCAGGACTGGCTTGCCAGGAGAAGCACTTGCGGCTTGCTGTCGCGGTTGTTGAAGCGCTGAGCACTTGCGTACCTGAATCAGAGTATGGTAGATCGAGAGCCTATTCAGGGCAAGGTATTAGAATGCCAACACGATTCTGGGCGTTTTTCTGTCACCACATTATATTGCGACTTGTTTTTAAAAGTCTCAATAGAAATTTTAACTGCTGCATATGCTCCATCCAAAATGGACAAGTGACTGTGTCCAAAGACACAGTCAATTTATTTCATTTTTTACAGCAAGCTACGCTTTCTTCGCCAACCTACCTCTCTTTGGCGGAGATCTTGCCGCTCATTATCTCATGCGAGATCCCGGTCTTGTCGAGGTGCCTGCCAACGATCTGCAGTAGACTTTCCCACTGGCTGACGACGACGCACTTCTCGCCGCCCTTCACTGTTGGCACAAGCAACTGCAGAAGGCGTTTCATCTGAAATTTACTTGGTGAATGCATGTCAAGGTGTTCTTTCGATTAGTGGCGAGCTGTATTAGTCATCCTCTACGTATTCGCGAACTCGGTACTAGTCGAGTATGGAGGGTCAGCCTATTATGCGGAGGGGGGGGGAGGTCAAGGGTCAGCCCCCCCCCCCCCCATAATCGACTAGCCTTCGTGCCAGCGCCGCCTTCTCACTGCCGTGTACTTCGCCCTTTTTACAAATTCCGACAGAAAATCTTTTGCGCATACCTTAGAGCTCACATGGTCGGCCTGGAAGATGCGCTTAAGCTCCTCACGGCTGACGCCGTTTGCTAGCAGACTTTTGCGGACCTCTTCGTCGAGAGCCTGAGCCGCATCATCGACCGCATCGCCAGTACCGACAGCCTGAAAGTAGACGTTGGTACGTCTGTTTCTTAGCTTAGCGTTTTCAGCAAAGAGTACGCAAATCATTAATGCTACCTTCTCAGCGATAGCCATATGAACGGAGATCTGTCGCAGTCGGAGGTCGGTAGTGAAACCGTTGAGCGTCCGGTACATCGGGAAGGCCTGGATGAGGTACTCCCATTGAGGGCTTTGTGCGTCCCACATCGGATGGTTCTTGCAAAGCTCGTCGTACTTCTCCCAGTATGCGACGTGCTTCGGCTCGTTGGACTGTCGAGTGCATTCGCTGTCCGGTTTTCGATGCAAGCGTGCAACCTCCGCCCCGATTGAAGCACGGTTCTCGCTCATCCATATCCGGTTGCGGGCAGTTTCACACTGCCAGGTTCTAGAATTTTCTAGTGAACGACGTTCCACCCGATAATTGCTAAACTCTAATCGCCCCACGTCTTCTTGTGGTTTCTGAAATCTTAGATCAACCCTCAGGACAGCCTACAGAAAGTGGAAAAAGTTTCTGGGAATATTTCTAAACTCGCCGTAATGCCGCCATAAAAACGCGTTCATACTGCTTTTAATTCGTTCTAAGGCATAGTCCGTTTTGTCAAAAGGCTGAGAAAAAAGAGAAAAGGAGGTACTTGCCAAATAAAAGTGAACAACATTTTTAAATACTGAAAAAATAAAGGAAATAAGTTTAGCGACTAAATGCTTTAAGCCTCAAATCAGGCTATATTTCGTGCGGCCTAGCACCTGGCAATGTACTAACTCGATGAAGTCCGTCATCTGATTGTAGAAACGTCTCTCAACTGTCTCCAGTTCGATGTCCTCATGGTGCCAGATCTTCTCCACGTTGACCTGAAATGCGCATTCGGCTGCTTCTTTCGGAGACGAAACACTTACCACGCCCTTTCTTGGTTCGCATAAGCATCAGCTCTTCCTTAGGCAAGGTGCTCGGAGCCTTGAGGAACCTAAAACCCAGTGATTGATCAGTAGCTCAACACATGGCTGCGTATCAGCCCGTCTCGAGTGCCTACTTGAACAGCGCATCCAGATGTTCCACGCGGCCGTCCATAGGTGTGCCGGTGACGCACCACCGGATGTCGGCTTCAACTGCACAGCAAGCCTTCAGCTTCGTCAGTCGCTGCTGCTCGAGATTTTGTGCGACGTGGGACCTCGGATGGACCTTCTCCGTCTTCGTTTGATGGGCCTCGTCGAGGATAACGCGAGACCAGTGGAACTGGCTGAGGCGACCTTTCGGCTGGATGAGCTAAATTTGCGTAGTCGCCTCTTGGCTGGTTCTTATAGATTCGGATATATGAGCCATTCAAATAGTTCAAAGAGGGTTTCTAGCACGGTTTAGCCTACAATAGCTCTCTGATCAAGCTTTACTAGGGCTGTGGAATGCTACAAAGCAACTACCTCGCCATTTCGTCGGTATCCTAGTACGTCAACTTGCAGCGTCTTGAATGTCGTTAGAACGAGGTCGTATGTAGCAAGCCTACAAAATGTTTCTCGACGAAGACGTGAGAAGATTCATTGTGTGCTTGTACAAAAATCGCATGCTTACATATCGTCGCTGATCTTGTCCCTCTTGTCCTCGTAGAACATACACACGCGAAGGGCGTTGCGGCGCATAAACGTCTTCGTCAACTGCTCCTTCCACTGCTCGATGACGGCCTTCGGCGTCACGACCAGCGCACATTGAGCTTTGCGTTTACCTTAGACACGGCGAACTCTTAAACAGGCCAGACTACAGGTTCTGCGACCCTTGCCAGCGTGTGAGCGAGGCCTATTTCGACAGGCCAAACAAAGCTTCGGCCAGTTGTAGCTAGAACTCAACAGGTTCCCACTAAAGCTTTTAGATGTTCCTGTGCGAACTAGACTAAAATTATGATCTTCGCCAGGCCCTCAAAGGCAGGCAAAGTTTTTAGGCGGTTAAGCACGCACTGTTCGGTTTTATACCAAAAATTGGAAGTTTCAATAAATATTCTTAATAAAAATGACGTCAAGTGCACTGGAAGGCGTTCAACCATGAAATTTTTCCGCTCGTGTGTAAATAAGGCAGCAAGGACAAAGGCCTCATACGAAGCCAAAGCAACGTAGAAAGCTGCATTAGCTTTAGTGCTCGTTCCCTGTGAAAGTACCTACCCGAAACGACAAACGGTCCTCGACGACTTCGATTTCCGAATCCGACGCTTCGTTGTCGAACCGAAGACGGCGCACGACGTTAACGCTCTTTAGCTTCTGCCGACTCAAGTGGCCACCGACAGTCACCGTCTTTCCGCAACCCGGTGCGTCGGCAAGGATGCCGCCTCTGCAGTTGCCACACTGTTCGCGCACTTCCATCCATTCCATCCCGGTGAGCTGGTGAGGGTAGAGCTTGACGCTGCGGCGGAACGTAGCAGGTTGTGAAATGCTCGGCTCTGTTGGAACCTCGAAGTCGACTGAACAAAATACTCGTGGGTGAAGACGGTCCATGCAGATAACTGAAGAGTGCCTTACATTTTGCCGCGTCCTCCGCCGAGTTTCGCAAGGAGCACGACCTACCGCGCTTACGGCAGCGACGGCACGCCTTTTCTTGACCTTCTGGTAGGCTGGTCCCTTTGGACCGGGCTTCGCCAGCTGTGACAACTTCGTCGTCACCGGACGAGAGCTCGTCATCCGTGCACTCGTCGTCGACATCGGAGTGTTCGTCGTCGCTAGTCGGCTGGTCGTAGTCGAACTAGCCGTCTTCAAGATCTTCAAGAAAGAGGTCCTGGATGTGAGGAATGGCATATCCGTCCTCGTCATCGTTGGCTCCCTCGATGGACGACGTATCGCTGCTCTGCGCCGTGGAAGATTCTCCGTCGTCGGAAGCGATTCCATCATCGGAGGTTGAGGATTCGTCTAGCCCGAAGGCGTCCTCTTCCGCGTCCTCACAGACGTCTAAAGCATGTGATCTGGTTAGAGTTAACGTAGGTGAAGCAGTTACGAGTACAGGAAGGCCAAGTAATGCGCGAATACGTCGAGCAACAGCTTGGAAATTGTCGGATTTCAACGCGTTTTCACCGATTTTGGGCAGGAATGACCAAAATTTCCGGCACTTCGGCTTGAAAAGACGTCACCGAAAACGGCGCCGTTCTGGGCTGCTGCCGTTTCCTGATCCGTCCCGCGCTAGTACGGAACGGAAAACGGCCGTCCTGGCCCTTTGGCTGGCCGGGCCACGGAACTGCCAGGACGGCATGGAACAGTCCCGTGGACAACTGTCGGCTGATACCTCTAGGACTATTAAAAAAGGGGTGTGAGAACATATACCACGCAGTGGAAAGCATACCCCTATGATGTCAACGTTTTCTTACTATAAAACTTACTACTTACTATACTATTACTAAAAGGCAAACTTACTATCGAGTTCGCTTTCCTCCGCCTCTTCCTCGATATCGGTTGTTCCCTCTTGCTCGTCGATGTCGGTTGTTTCCTCCTCCTTCTGAATGCCCGTCGTTCCATCTGGTCTATCCGCCAGTGGGTGCTGAGGAGTTTCCTCCCAGTACTCCTGCTGGTCTTCGACGAACTCGCGCTCAGGAGTGTCTGCTTGCGTGGGATTGCGCAGCGCCGGCTCGTCGAAGGACATCTGGGGAGTTGTAAGCGAGAAAGACGGCTCTTGCTGCGGCGGAGCCGTGGTCTCAGGAGTCTTCGTAACGGCTTGAGGCGTTCCATCTGCGTTCGATACGACCGTCGACACGGGTGACTGTCCGAGGACGGCTCGCATGACGTCAGCATCGAGAGCCAGTGCGGACGGTGGTTCAGCTTCTGATTCCGTGCGCTGCCGCTTTGCTGGAGAGACGTCCGGAGCTGCAGCATCGGAAAGGCGCTTAGCACCTGGACCGGGAAGCGGCGTCGGCTTGAGACAGTCCTGCAGCACCAGCACCGATTCGATGTCACGGAGCGGCTGAAAAAAGGTCATGTCACCTCAGTGCTGTATGGGTCGTAGGATAACTGCGTAACACTATACATTGTAATTTCAGAATTCCGAAGCTGTACGAAATAAAAATGAGAGGAAGTTAAAATTTGCCAGAGAAACGGGCCAGGCAGGCAGGCCTTTAGGCAGGGTTTCACTAAAATTTAATTAAACTAGGACAGGTTTTTGATGTACTTTACATACTGGACTTTTCGATATACACTCTATGTCTACAAGTTTGTGGCGAACCTTTAGCCGAAAGGGCCCATGTTCCTCAATCCTAGCGCCTTTAGCTCCGTCCCACCTCAATGCGTACTGTGTGTACTTTCCGGACAGCTTAGAGGTGAAATCATTCCATTCTTTACTCACCAAGTCATAGCCTTCCTCGACGAAGATGATCTCGAGTAGTTGGCGATCGGCGACCGGCTCAGCGGGCCACTGTTCAAGGTAGAGCGACATCGGAGCGTCCTCGCCATCGACGTTCATCGTTACTACGAAGCCAGCGACGGGACAAGCCCGTCGAGCTGTGCTCAGAACGAGGCTGCTAAATTGTTCATGCTCAGATTTTCCCAAAATTCCTCGTTTCGTTCGTACAATAAGATAGAAAAAGGCTTACAGCGTCTTTCCGATGCGCTCGTCGATTAGCTGTTAAAAGCTGGTGTCGGAGGACATACTGACCGGGAGGCTTCGAAGCGGGGCAAGTGTTCCGTCGCAGCGCGCCAGAAGGTAGCGGACCGTAGCGGTGTTGGCCATCGTTGCATGCAGTAAGTGGTCAGAGTTGAAAAGTAGAATATCTGCAATAATTGCGGTGTTGAAGTCTGCGAATAGCAAAGTAACTTCACGAATACGTCACGTCACGGAAAGCGGTATCTTCCAAGCTAAGCGTTTTGTGTGTGTTCAAGCTAGAGTCGAAATATCCTTGCTATCAAATGTGTGTTTTCGAACGGTCGTCAAAAAAACATGTGGCATGGTTAATGCTAGGCACGAGCCTTTGATGGCCATTCTTCTGCCAGCTGCATTCGGCCGTTCGCGCCCCAAAAAAATTTTGCTTTCCGCGTGGTCCAGAACTGTCATTTACCAGTCACTTTTCTCCCAGTACTCTATGACAAATGCTAGGTGGGCGGATGTGGCCAACGCACCGCCTGAATACAAAAAGACAAGCGGTTCGAATTTGTGTAATAAAAATAATTGAGGTTCTAGGAACGTTATTGCTTCCTCTGAGTGTCTTCTAGTGCGGATGGTAAGCAAATCGATGCCGTGCGCAATCGATAGGCAGCCGTCTGCTCAGTTCCGCTCAGCGCTAAGCAAGTTGAGAACCGAATCAGTGGAATGCGTGCCTGGGGACGGGTCGCTGACTGCGCTGGCTGCAAGGGCCCGTGTGACGCGGGAGAAGTGCGTCGCCGCTGCTGCGCTGCACGTACCGAAAACAGGGAGCCAAGCTACACGGTGGAGGATGGACGAACTGGTATTGACGTCAAAAGCGCTAAAGCGCTTAGGAGTGAGTCATGCGAGACGGCGAATCGGCGTATGTAGCTAGTAAACAAGCCAGCAGGATCTGCGTTTCGCATCAAGGCTGCATGTTCCTCTACTCGTTGCCATTTGCCGCTAATTTCTGTCCCATAACTGGATGGAAAATACTAGGTGGGCGCATTAGACAAACGCAC
>JNEY01000162.1:211084-223138 GCA_020875895.1 Aphelenchus avenae | reverse complement strand
AACTGCAATCCGTTTATGCCTAAGCCTACCTCAGAAAGGCTTAGGTCTTGCAAGATCTTACGATGCTTTTCCCTAGTACGACGCAAATAAAGACGGTCAATTGAATGCTTGTACTTTATTGGCCGAACAGAGTGCTCCCGACAATGGGGCACTGAACTGAGGTACGGAAGGCATGCAGGCCCGCACTTTTATAGCCGGACCTGACACGCGCCCAACCCCGATCCCAGCATGCGGAAAACAACTGTTCAGGCAGAAAATAACTGAATGTGCTGGCGTGCGGTGGCGGAAGCGACGATTGATGGCGGTCGGAGAAGCACGATGAGTACGAATTTGTAGCGGCATGAGTACTGAATACGGCGGCGAAGCAGGAAGCGCACACTCGAATCGGCATTTGCCGACACTCCCAGGGCGAAGTTAGGATGAAGTGGGAGTCGGCTTGGCGGCTTTCTCTTGACCGCTGGTATCGATGGTGAGCTTGTTCGAGCTGCTGCCTGCATTTGCGCGGCCACTGATCTCGGGTGCTTTCTCGCTTCCGTCCACGATGCGGTTGAGGATGTCGTGTTCGGGCAGCACCGCTGTCGGATTGGCTTGCTTGAATGCTTCCAGCAGGTGGCGCAGTTGGTCCACGTTTGATTCTGCTGCCTTCAGCTTTCTTTCCTTCTCGTCCGCGTCTGCTTGCAGCTTCTTCAGCTCGCTTTTCTTCACGCTTTTCTTGTCGTCCACTTTATTCTTTAGCTCGGCGAGTTCTCCGAGAATGGTGGCGAGCTCAATTGGTTGGGCTGGAGCGGCTATTTGTGGGTTGCCGCTGCTGGCAGTCTTGCAGTTTGGGCCGCCATTTAGTGGGCGTGCGGCATCTTTGCGCATCCATGGAAGCGGCTCGCGCTTCACACGAATGATCGGTGCTTCCACGTCAAGGTGCTCTAGCGGAATCTGCTCCGCTTCTGCTTCGGCAGATTCTTTCACAACAAGCACTGGCAAGTAGGCGCATCGGATCTCTAGTCCATTGTCTTGGTACCATTCGAGCACGGTTTTCGACGGGTCCTTGACCGACTTCGTGCTTTCCGCAGGACCCTCCCAGCCTTCGATGACTCGCATGCGGATGTGGCCCGGAGCCGATATCTTGCGGCAGCGTAGCACATGAAGTGCCTTTTCCGCGGTGATCGGGTCGATGAGTTTCTGAGCGAGTTGCTGGTCGGTGCAGTTGTCATGCTCCAGCTTCATTTGTCGCAGCAGCGAGGTCCAGCCGTATCCTTGAGGTTGGTCGTGGCGCTGCGGCTGCTGGTTGCGCATGTTGTTGAACCGTTGTTTCGGCTGGTAGTTGCCATACGTCTGGCGCTGGTTTCGCATCATGGCTAAAGTGTTATTGTTACTGGACAGCACTTTAGCTTCAGCAACGTCAACTAGGGCCGGAATCATTGCCACAAAGAAGATTATTGCTAGGTATAGGCCAAAAAATGGCCCGCCTCTGATGCGGCTTTCGTCTCCGCTGTAACATTTGTAACAAAGATACGTTTTGGTGTAGCTGTAGTCGTATTCCGAATCAGATTCCTCATCAGACGACAGGAATAGCTTGTCTCCTTTGCATGTCTTTCCTTTATGGCAGCGCTTCGCGCGGCAGCAATGCGTGCGTCTTACACGTCTAATGCGTCGAATTTTTTCGGTGTTCTTTCTACGCTTTAAGCGGCGGTTCAATTGTTTTTTGTTTTTCACGCGTCGCTTAATAAAGGCAAGCGTGTCCGGCTGGTCAATGAATTCTTCCAAGAACATTTCTTGAAAGTCGCTTTTAGGATTCCTAACTGTGTAATCGTCGGTGTAGTTGTTCAACCATTCGCAGAAGACATCTCGTGGGCGCAAAAGGTTGATGCAAGGAGGGTGATGATCGCAGCAAACAGCTGCTCTAAGCTATCCGCTACGTCATTTCCCGGGGTAATCTCCTGGCCTCGAGCGCATAGCGGCATGCAAGCAAAGACAACTGCCACCAGTACTACATGTGTTTTGAATCTTCTGGCGCGCGTCATGAGAGCAAAACATGGGCAATAGATGGTGAACACGCAGTATGCAGTGAATCCGAGCACGATTATGAGTAGGAGCGCACCGACCGCCAGGTACAGCTTGTCGAATGCGAAAATAAATCCGCTCAAGAATGCCCAAATGCCGTAATCAGTCGATGGATCCCAGTTGTGGCTGCTAGTGGTTTTGCTTTGTTCAATGGCGGCACCTACGTTGGTAAGTTCTCCACGCAGCCAAAGTTCCCGGTCGCTAGACGAGCACCGAACGAAGCAACGTTCGTTGACGGATGCCTTGTTAAGCATTAGGTGTATTATTTGCGGTTCTGGATCTGGCTTGCAAAGCATGGTGAACTTTGCGGATTCGCACTGTATAACGGCTAGAGACGTTCCGAAGTTGGTGGTGCATGTTATGTTTGCTCGACTTCCGGCGGAACACCCGAAACACCCTGTGATTGATGCGTCTTCGACGGAGCAGGTGTTAGCCTCAAACTCTGTCTGCACGGTTAATCCTTCAAGTGTAACCTGAATCACGGCAGAAGTCGATGGAAGCTGTGCGGTCACTCGTCCCTTATCGGTGGACAACCAAATGCCTCCAACATACTGCGGCAGCAATGCGGAATTTTTTAGCTCGTACGCAGTTTCGTCGTGACACGTACACGTGGCTACTTCGCCGCTGGGATGACATCTACAGAAGCTTTCGGGCAACGTGCAATTATTAAAATCGGTGGTGTTACATGTCAATGTTTCCGTTAAAGGCCCCTTGGGAAGGCCTACTGCATGACCATTTGTGACGAATATGTGGCCGAGCGCTGGCGCCTGTCCCGTGCTGACCGACGTTAGGGTTAACTTAACATTAGCCCAGTTCTCGGTTTCGCCAGGTGTTAGTTGGTAAATGTGCGTCAGCTTTTCTGTGCCCAGCGTTAATTCCGCCTCGATTAGAGCAACAGTTTCGTAGGACAGACACTCGAAAACTTCGATCGTTTGGTTGTTAGTTGGTACTCCGTAAAACCTATATAGAAAACAAGCCGGGTTCAGGTGCCAGCACCCACATAGGATGGATCCGCAGCTCTCGTGACAGAAGGAATTGCCTGGCAGGTGCATGCTTGACTCGAGTTCTTCTATGTGAGAAGCCGGCTTAATTTTTGCGCAGTTGTCTGCTAGACAGGTGTTTCCTGCTCCCCAGCATCGCTTGCTGCTGTCTACACGAACCTCAAACGGACGCGTTGTGAACTTGACGCGTTTGTTGCACTGCTGGAACAATGCTTTCAGCCAAACGCGAAAGGAGCCCATTGGTCGCGCACCGCCGTCTTGCATGATCAAACACGTTGGGCTTTTAGGCTGCATGGTAAGCAGAACTGTTTCCTGATTGCTGCAGCGCAGCGATCCTGCAGCGTCGCTATCGCATGCTTTTTCTTTGGCGACGACACTGCGCGTTTCGGTGCATGCGTCGGTGGCTTGCAACAACGCCTATGCAAACGTCAGAAACATTAATGGCTTAACCACAGCTCGGCGTCGGCGGGCAACAGCTGCTGTGCCGCCGCGACGCCACGTGGCGCGCCACATGCGCTGCACTCCTCGCAAGACACAGTTGACCGGAAGACAGGAGAATATTCCGATGCACTTTGCGACTTTGTGGACGAATCGGGACAACCATAAGCCGGTCGAGCAGACAATGTTCGCTGCGGTAAAGACGACCAAGCATGCACGTGCGATGGTTAGAATAACTATGCATGCGATGTAAATTAGGCCAAGGTAGATGACGGCTGCCGTATTCGGGCTGCATTTTGGATTTCGCAGCAAATCCAAGGACGGGTACGCGGGTATTTTTTCGCTGTAAGATACCGCTGCGCACTGTGCTTGCAACTTAGCAACTACGCGTCCGTTATGCCAAACAGTGGCGTCGATAGTGTGATCAATTACTCGCGTTGAGGGTGAGAAGAAGAACGACTCCCTGGTGGAAGTGTTTCCGCGGTTATGACATTCCAAGAATTCGCAAACTTGGACAGAGGACGCGTTATGCGGAAGCGCTAAGATCGCGCCATCGTTGCTGCATTCTAAGCGACTTTCGTGCCAAGGAATGCTGTCTGCTTCGTTTCTGTTGTCGAACAAGGTTGCGTTTTTTATGCCCCAGCCCCGTATGGCGACTGGTCCGGCGGGCAGTTGATAGAACATAGCATCCGCGTGCGGTATGTGACAAAGGCGCGTGCCGTTGGTTGCGCACCTTTTTACCTTGCAATAGTCCGGAGTGCCGCTAACCGTTCCGTTTCCGAAGCAGACGATGTGGTCACTTAATACCTCGCGATGAACAAGGTTCAGCTGCGGAACGACATAGATGCTACCATCATAAAGTTCCACGTGAGGCAAGAGTTTTACCGTGTGGCTGCTCTCGTTACTCGGAAACAGTGCAGATGCTAGGTTGGCGGGCTGAAGTGCCTCGAATGCGCGACGGATTTTTCCCCGAGCCGATGACGAGTTACGCTTAATTTTTCCCTCAAAGAAAGTGCAACCACTGTGCCATGATTTTGGGCACTGGCAAGGAGGGCCGCACTCTTTGGATGCGTTTAAAGGCTGGATATGACCCGCTCGGCAATAGACATCCGCATAGCAAAAACGCTCTGGGCGTGCTGCGTATTTGTAGATCGCGGTGCCGCGCGTGCGACAGACAGGGCTGGCCACCCTTTTCAGGTTGTACGCTCCTGGTGGGCATTTGTTGGCAGTTATGGTGGCAATGATTCCCATGAACAGGAGGAAGTAGAACGGATAGCGCATGGTAGCGCTGCTTACCTGCCTTGTCGTGCTCAAAGCGAACTTCCGCGTGATTTCCTGACGACGCATAACCGTTTGCTGACCTTCCGAGTTCTGCAACGGTTCGGTTTCGTTGTTTACAGTCACGTTTTTATTGCTCACCTCACGTTGTTTCAGTTTTTGGCGAGTTCTTGAACTGACGCGTTCGATGGCTGGCTGTTCAAGAGGATCTTCTGAGTCCTGAAATGTTATCTCATCATTTGATTGAAGCTCCATTGGATATAAATCCGATACAACACGATTGGTTACAGTGCCGTCACGAAGCTGTATGCGCGCAGCACGAATGTAATTGTCGCGGCTTTGCTTAAGCGAAAGTATCTTAGCTAGGGGCCATGCTCCTTTCGGACAATCATCCGAAAATACATGACATATGTCGCCAGGCATGGGGCTTCTAGTGACTTTAGACCTGGGGTCTCGGTGGTTAAACGGGTATGTGTCGCGAACATGTGTCAAATATTCGCGATAAAAGCGTGACCAGTGGACGCCGCTTAACATTGGGCCTACGGTTGACTCAATTTTGTTGAGTCCGCTTGCATGCTGCTCATGCATGCTCCTGATAAATTTGAATGCGTGACTGACTCCAATTAACAAGTCAATGTTCACGTTCGACCTATTCAGCTTGATCATGTCATCAACTGATTCGTCCTGGATCCTTGGCAAAGCTTCACATACTTTGTCAACGGCATGTGCTAGAACTTCCTCGTAACTGCCGTCTTGAAGCACGACGGGTACTTTGTAGAAATCAGTGAACACATTCTGGCAGGTTTGCCCAAACCTGTCTTTCTGTGGCATGATAGTAGCCACTTTCATGAGCGTATGCGTGCAAACTGGTTTAAGGCGCAGTTTTTGAACAAGATGTTTTGCTACCAAACAGGTATCAGCCCCTAAGTCGAATAGAATACCGCATGGTTTCATGACTTCTGGATGCTCGGGATTGACGGCTTGAGCCACAGTTGTCATTAAGTAAGCAGGTGCTGACATGTCTTGTCTAACCTTAAGCATGAAAACATGCTTTGCGTCACTACTGCATGGCAGCAGATGATCGACGCCGTCTATGTTATCTTCCTTTCCTAGTGACTCTTCGACCAATGTCTCAGCTGGGTTCCAAGGCAGGTTGCCGTTCCTTGTCAGGAAGGGTTCATCGCCCCATTTGCTCTCGTCGAGCCGTAACTTAGGTGGCCCCGACTACCATAAATCACATTGCCGTAGCTGCGTGATTTCCATTGAGCGACTTGCGATGTCTGCTGGATTAAGCTCGGACGGAATATATCGGAATTCCTGAATGTTCGAGCCCAAGATGACTTTAAGCCGATTCTGGACAAACCTACTTTTCTCGTTTACGCCGTTCTTAATCAAGTGAAGAACGGCTTTTGCATCCATATGCAGCACGACCTTCTTCAGGTTCAGGTCTAATTCCTTGAGAAGGAACGATGCAAATTTAGCCGCCAAGAAACCGCCCAGTAACTCCATTTTAGGGATCGTTATTTTTTCCAGTGGGCGGATGCGACTCTTAGCTGCTATGAGGTCGACGTCGTAGTAGTCACCTCGGTGAACTCGAAGGTATACGCAGCAAGCGTAGCTAAGTATGTTTGCATCCGAGAACAAATGCATCTCTACTTCGTCGTCTGAATTGGCTGAAATCTTGCGTTTAATGGCAAATTACTGCCCATTCCATGACTCACTGATTTGCATCCATCGTTCTGTCATGTCAGTAGGAAGTACGTCGTTCCAGTCTACCTTAGCGCCTGTGCGCTCACTGCTCCGCGTCCATGTTTCTTGGAACAGAATTTTCGCTTGCAGAATGGCTGGACATAACCATCCCGGAGGATCATACGTTTTCCCGATGTATTTTAGGACAAATCGTTTAGTTACTGGTTTGTCGCGTGGAACTTTTGGTAGACCGATCATGTAACAGTCGTCTGCTACGTTCCACGTGATCCCGAGAATGGATGTGATGATTTGCGAAGGATCGCCGGCAAATTTTTGATGAATAATGGGATCATTTGACTTGAATCCCCTTAAATCCATCTTTGCGTCAGCTAAGATAGCTTTCGCCTCTTCGCATTTTCTGATCCCCTCTTGTGTGCTGTTTGCGTTCCACGCGAGGTCGTCTACGTATAAATTACGTAGCAATTCCTTAGCAAACGCTGTGCCCCAGTTCGTGAAGTGTACCGTGAGAATGCATGCAAGCATGAACGGCGAAGATCGGGCTCCAAAAATAGTGCGCTTGTATCGCAACACACAATGTTGTCCCAAGTCACTGGCTTTGCGAGATCTTTGATCCAGATGATTCTGGCCAAATCCGTGTCAGGCTCATGTAAACCACACATTAAGTATGCCATCGAGACGTCTGCTAGAATAAGTATGTTGTAGAGTCTGGAGCGCAGTATAACTCCTAGCAGAGCATTTAAGATCACTGGCCCTCGGAATAAAGCTGAGTTCAGGCTGTCTGTTCCGACTCCACACTTTGCACTGCAGTCCAGGACGGGCCGCGTCTTCGTCTTACCGGCTGTGTTTTTAAACACTGGATGATGTGGCAAATACATGACATACGGCCCTAATTGCTGGGTTGGATTCCTCACTATTTCCATGGTGCCTTGCTTCATGTAGTTCTGGAAGACCGCATCGTAGGCGATCAACTGGTCCATTGTTAGCCGACTGGCGAGTGATTTCAGTCGACCGAAACAAAGTGGAAGCATGTTGGGAAACCTCGGATTGGGTGTATTGAGTGGCCAAGACCCGTAATACCGACCATCGATACGGGTCAGCGAGTTCATGTACATATCCCATGCAACTTGGTTGTCGTTCTCGTACGGAGAATCTTCCGTCACACCGATGTTTTCCAATGCGAAGTGCAGCTTGATTCGTTTATCATCTGCGGAATCCTCGTCTTCACCTTCGCTAGACATATCAACCGCTGCCGTTTTCTCCGAGCGGATAGCCGCACACGTCACCCATTTGTTTGCTGTGACGGTGGCTGCAACGTGTTTATTGTCGGACATAACTCCCGCCAACAACGGCCCAAATGTTGTTTGAACCTCATGAACTCCTTCCGGGAGTTTCTTGCCAATTTGCACTATGAACTCAAACGCAAAATTGGCACCGATTAGGATTTGAGGCAGAACTTGAGACTGTTTGAACCTGCCTCTCACCTTCTGCAAATGCGGTAAAGCATCAAGCAAAGTGTCTACGCCGTATGCATAGATTTCCTTGACGTTTCCGTCCCTCTCACGAACGCCCATTTTGTAAATGGTTGACTTGAACGAAGGTTTGTCAGGATTTTGCACGGCGCCCAAGCTAAGATTATCCTTCCGGATAACTTGCAGGTTCAACTTTGTGGCGAGTTCGTTACATACAAGGCACGTATCGGCACCAAGGTCTAAAAGTATGCCGCATTTGTCCGACTTGTGTTCGGGCCCTGACCCCCGCACCTCGGCTTCAGTGATCATGAGAAATACTGGTGCGTCTACCATGGTTTTCTCACAACGAGTTGCGTAAGCATGCGCATACTTTGTACGTTGCTCTTCGTCGGGCTGCTCGTCGGTCTGAACATCCTCGATCTCATCCTCTTCCGGTTCCGCATTATGTTCAGCAGAAGTTGTGGTGGCATGCACATTTTTTCGCGCAATTGTAGGGCGGAAGCTCCCCTTGGGCTTGCCCTGACCCCTCCCTTGGGGGAGGTTACTGGGCTTCGTCTGATCCTGCTCAGCTGGTTTATCTTTACGTTTTTTGCACATGGCTCGATTGTGCCGACCTTCACAGTAGTAACAATACACCTTGCTGGTGCAATCCTTTGTCTGGTGGTTTGCCCTCAAACACAGGTAACACAGTCGTTTTTCACGAACTATCTCGCTGCGTTCGGTGAAGGAAGCGAATTTTCTGCATTGATCAGACCAGTGGTCCAAACCACAAAAGGCACACTTGCGTCTGATGCTACCCTTCGCAAAATTGCCTTCCACCGGTTTTTGGGTTACGGCAGCGTATGCGTGTTTTTGTCGTTTATCATACTGCCTCCCTTGACAGTGGTTCCCCGCGCTGGGGCGCGACAACTCACCCTCCCTGGGTGGCATCATTTTTTCGATCGCCTGGTTCATTAGCAGGCGATCTTTCACTAACTCACGAGTGTCTTTCAGTGACCACCTTGGATTTTTTAATTGTTCTTTGTAGATCTCTTTGTGGATCCACGAAGGGTACTTCATCTCGACCATACGACCCAGGTATGTGTCGTTTATGGACTGTCCCATGGCCTCCAACTGTCGAAGAATGCATTCAACCTGGTTGTACACATTACGAATTGCGGTAGTACCATTACCAGCTTGCGGTATTTTTTCTAGTTGGTGGAACAGTGCCTGCACGACGATCTTATCGTTGCCAAATGTTTCCTTAAGGATGGCAACTGCCGTCTCATATGTGTCATCTCGTGGAGCAATGTTCTCGATGGCGGCTTTGGCGGAGCCCTTTATCGCCGACAACAAGTAGGTAAACTTGAGAGCATTGCTTATGGGCTGATTGTGCACTGCAGCCTCGTAAGACTGCCACCATGTTTGCCACTTGGTACTCTCACCGTAGTAGTCAAGCAGTTTCAATTCTGGAAGGTGTGCCGGCAAGGAATTCAGTACTGGCGCATGATACCCCGCGGACGGCGTGGCTTGGGGCGACCAATAACCTCCTCCGTATGTATGTGCCGCGAAGGGCGATGGATGTGTCACGAAAGGCGACGGTCCAAAGTTTCCGAATGGTCCAGGAAACCCTCCATGCCCGTATGTTGTTGTTCCCGAGGGCACATATGCATTCGATCCAGTTCCTGGGGACCCCCCTCCCCATGCATGCGGTCCTCCTGTTGAGGAAGTGGTGGTGGTTGTTGTTGTAGTGGGCGCGACTGTTGTAGCAGTCACTGTGTTGCTAGTTGTTGTAGTTATTATGGTTGTATTTGGGACGTTTGACCCACTAGAACCTGCGCCACTGTTGACACTGCCACTGGGGGAAGCTGGTGTGCCTTGTGTATGCACGCTTGAATTGGGAGTTGGTGCTTGCGAGTAAAACGCCTGCATATTTTGCATCATGATTTGCGACTTTTGCCTTTCTAAAGTTTGAATGCGTACGTCCATGTCCTTGACAGTATCTTCTGCGTCCAAGCAATACTGCTCAATGTCATCAATGGGATCAACGGCGGCCAAGAGCTGCACTCGGTCGTTGGCTCGGTCTGTTAGATCTTCAAGTGATGCGTTCTCTGTACACCATCCTTTAAGGGCGCCCCGCAAGTCATGTGCGTAGCTTGCAACTACTGTGCGACATTCATTGTGTTGTTGCAGTACTTTATCGACTTCTTCGAGATTTGCTGGATACGGCTGCGAAATGTCGACCACGGATGTTAGGGAGGTCGCCTTCGCTAATGCCCCTTCCAGTTTTTTGCAGTAATGTTTAACGCTTTTTGAAAAGGGGTTTTCCATTTCGCCACCTTCCGACGAATCACAGCTGTCGGTCTCGTCAGTGAAAGGGAGAAACCTACTACTCCCGCTCGCCTCTTTGACACCCGGGCGAGCTTTGGTCTTTGCAGTGAAATCACTACGTGCGAAATTCTCTTCTCCGCTTAGTTCTTCTGACCCGCGGTTCTCTGCAGCACTTCTCTGCTGCTCACGTGCACTACTGGCACCTGTTTCGGCTGCACTGCCGAACAAAGAATCAAACCAGTGTTCCCTTCCGGAACTGTGTGGAGCTTCACTGCTCTCTTCTCTCAGTGGAGCTTTACTGCTCCGTGCTGGATCCAGATTTCTGGTAGTGGACAAAGGAACGCGTTGTTCGTTCCCCACTGACTAGCTTTGTAGACTGTTAGTCAGTGGTCTCGTGGCACCATGTAAACGGATGCCTCAACTGCAATCCGTTTATGCCTAAGCCTACCTCAGAAAGGCTTAGGTCTTGCAAGATCTTACGATGCTTTTCCCTAGTACGACGCAAATAAAGACGCTCAATTGAATGCTTGTGCTTTATTGGCCGAACAGAGTGCTCCCGACAATGGGGCACTGAACTGAGGTACGGAAGGCATGCAGGCCCGCACTTTTATAGCCGGACCTGACACGCGCCCAACCCCGATCCCAGCATGCGGAAAACAACTGTTCAGGCAGAAAATAACTGAATGTGCTGGCGTGCGGTGGCGGAAGCGACGATTGATGGCGGTCGGAGAAGCACGATGAGTACGAATTTGTAGCGGCATGAGTACTGAATACGGCGGCGAAGCAGGAAGCGCACACTCGAATCGGCATTTGCCGACAACCGTAGTCTCTACTCGTCGGTTGTGTTAGCGTCGTTGCTGATTGCGTCGTTCGAGGCGCCTGGCTCTCTTGATCGGATTGCCTGGCAGCCGTCACCGTTGTCACCGGGGTGGCGAAACTGCCTCCGCACCGGGTGAAAATGCCGTATTCCTTCCTCAGCGTCTTGCTAAACCAAGGCGAACGTTTGGTAAATCGGTTACCTGGTACCCCGCAGCTACCTCATCGTCATAAGACAGAGCGGCGGACTTAGCGCAATGAAGCACATGTTTACCACGTGAAGGGGTTAACGGCGTCCACCACCTCACCCTTCCTCATCCAGTGTGCGATGGCTATCGTGGTGTACATCCGCGCTTTGCGCCAGTATAAACAGGAATTGCAGCATCGAATACACTAAATCAGCTTTGTTTCCGTTGGTATTAGACTACTACGCTGGAATGTTCACGTCAACGAATACGGCATCGTGGCTCAGCACGGAAAGCAAAACAGCATGTGCTTCCGTGCCCTCTTTGGACTGAATCTACTGGACATTTTCGGCCTGCTTTATGGGAATCTAGGCCTTTTGGGCAATTCCCAGAAAGTCTCGGTTGACGTTCGGCCATTTCCGACGTATTTTCGTCTACTGCGCTCGAGTATTAAAAATTATGGACAATTTAGTGATGATTTCAAAGTATTCTGACCATAAAAAATTTAGGTATTACCTGTTCCGTTATCATTCGGCGGGGAAAGGAGGACGGAGAGGCAAAGCCCGCCCAAAAGTTTTGGTTGGACTATGCTTACATAGCAGAAAGAAGTCTTCACGTCCTCTCAGCTGTCGCGATTGGTTTAGCGTCTTGAAGGCGTAAAAAGTGCGTAGGTCCAACGAAATCGTAGCGATACAGCTTACTCCGCTGTAGAGCGCGAAAGCAACGAAGACGAACTACAACCGTGAAGCTGTAACATTCGCCTCCCGTCTAACGCCGCAAACTCGAAGC
>JNEY01000162.1:175981-187061 GCA_020875895.1 Aphelenchus avenae | reverse complement strand
AAAATTCATGGCCCTTCCACTAATTTTGGACATATTTTCAACGAAATTTTATCTTAAAACGCCAAAAATTGCTCTGGTGGCGGCGCGACGGGCTAACTTAGGTTGAGACGGCCACTTTCTTGACGGATTTTTGCCTTTTACGCACACAGAAACGCCATATCGGCGCCTGCACCGGATTGCTTCTCCCTTAACTATGCTAAAATAACGCTTTAAATCCATTAAAAGGGCAAAATTCTGGCATGTCGGAAAAATACGAAAGGGGGGACCAAAGCATTTTTTCGACGCCGGCCTACGGCCGGCGCCGAAATAATATGTAAGGGTCTCCCCTTACCATCCGACTACCCCTTTCGGGGTGTCCTAGCTACGTCCTTGGAAAGGTCAAATCCGACGAAACGCTATTTTTAGCGGAACCGATTGTTGGACTGGAAAGATTCGCTTGGTCCTGGCAAACGACAGTGGAGCAGTGTATTCATTCTCTGTACGCCTGGATGTCAGCTAAATGGAACGAAAAAATGCGTCTGAAGCAGGAGCTCGAAAGACGAACAGAAGACCTCACGAGAGCGTCAGCTGCGCTTGTTAACCTCGAAGAAGTAAACAAAGCACTCCAAAATGAACGTCAGCGGCTAGCAGAAAAGGTTCAAGCGCTTGAAGCGAAAGCGAATAGCCTCGAGGAAAATGTGGATGCTTTGAAACCCCGCATTTCTGAGCTCGAAGTACAGCTAAATGCAGCTATAAATACAGGTATTATCTTACGATAAACACGCATTTAATCTGTCCTTTAAGCTTCAATTCGAGAGCATGAAATGCATGCGGAAAGTGACCGGTTGCTTCAGACAATCGAGACACTGCGTCAACAAGAGCTACAAACCGCGGGTAAGCAAGTGCAAATGGGACCTACTACAGGGACAAACTAAACTGCTGAAAAATTTTGCGCATAAAAATGTTTTCTAGCGTGACAAGTAAGGTTTGCTAGGATGCCTTATCTAACTCGCGTCGCATGACCGGCTACGCCGTTGTGTTGCGGATCGAAACGAATTGCATTCCTTTAGTCGAGCGGGAAGAAGAGAGAACATTGCTGGGACGAAAGGAAGAAGAGCTGAATGAAGCAGAGCAAAGCCTGCGCGAAGAGCGTCTAATAAACATGTCCCTTAACAGTGCCGTCGAAGAAATGAGGCGATTGATCCTTCAAATCGTGGAGGGGCATGATGCGCAGCATAGTGAGGAGACTACGAATACGAATGCTGAAGGTAAGCCGGTCACATCGAAATTGTGGCAAGAAGGGCATTTCTCTTTCTGCTAGAGCTTACCCTGATTTCATTGGCAATGCTCTCAGACAGTGCAGCTAGCCAAAGGCTCGCTCCACCACCCGGCTTCGACTCGTCGTCGGACGTGCCTGTAGACCCAATCAGCAATTGGTCTCCCAACGCCATGGGCCTCGAAGACTTCATGAACACGGTGTATTCCACGCTTTTCGGCTTGCCACAAGGGTACGACGACATGAGGCACCTTCTGCGAGACTTGAAGTAAACCGATTCAGATCATTACTGACCGCATAGTTAAACTTAGCGAGGACGCTGCCATTGACGGTAATGACATGGCAGGACGTTTCGGCTACCAAGGTCTTGAAGCATTTCTTCGATCATCCGCAATGGCGTCGAAGGTCATCGTAACAGCGAGCGCAGAAGGTCGCGCTCTCTATAAAGCTCGACCGAACGAAACGAACCTGCATCTCCACCGAGAACAACAGATCGGGTTTGAGTATGCCACTAATAGGCAAGTTACCTATGCAATCACACTAGCGTAGCGTATTTCTTATAATTAAACGTCCTTGAGGGAGAGAGCTGAATGATTTTTAAAGTACACTCTTGCGGATGGCTTGCAAACTTAACTCCCCTGGATGTTTCTTTAGTTCTTAAGTTTCTTCAGATTACAGGAGAATCAAAAGCGCTGTGAACAAGGCGGTGGCACAACAAAGAGCAGAAAATGACAGGTATGAAATGAGTTCGACGCGTAAAGAGCTGCCGATATTAGGAACAACATGCTCATATTTTCCGCCTTTTCTATCTGTTTCTTGTAGCGTCATGTGCGTATGCATTCCACATTGGCGGAAGATTCAGGTTGCGTAGTCAACTGGCTCTCACCAAGGACAGCATGGAGAAATTTAAAGACGAACTTCTGAAGGCCAACATGATTCAAACGCACAGTCGTTTCCGAAGATCGACACCTGATGAACGTCGACCGACAACTAGCCGAGCTTGTAGGGAATGACTGCATTGCGCGATTGAAAACTTCCTTTAGTGTTAACGCCAGATTTAAGTCTGGCCACTGCGGACGTGAGTGGCGACCGCCTTCCCAGGCTGTCGTCTCTTTGTTCGATATGCTTCGAGCGACCACCGGACGCGACAGTCTACAAGTGCGGACATTGCTACGTACGTTCATTCGCAGAACATTCGCAGATGTTTCTTCACCGTACCGTACTGAATGTGTTTTCAGTGCTACCAATGTATTGATGATTGGCGACAAACCAGGGCACCAACTAGAACAAAAGGAAAGGAACACACCGCCAGGCCACTTTGCCCGTCCTGTCGCAAACCCATCGAAGACATCATTCGCATGTACGGCAAGTAACGGGTCCGCATTTACCGCTCGTTCGTCTCGCCATACTTATCGTTCACGCGTCCTCTCATCACCAGTTTCACGACAAATTTGAAACCAGCCCTGTGCCTGGGATTATCCTGACTGTTTTTGCTTGCGAGGTTATAAGTCTGTGTGCCTACAAATGTCTGATGTGTGTGTAACAAGTCGGATGGCTTGCAGTAACTTTTTATAAACAAACGCCATTCTAGTACGAAGCAGTATCGCTTGCGCAAATTGGTATGGCGATTAGCGCGTAAACTGCTAGAGACTTATGCCGGCTTTGGTAAACCAGTAAGGAGCGTCCAGAAAATACGTGTAGCCTCGCACAACCCTGGCAGGGGGCCGTGATTTTCGGCCCCGGCCCCCAGGCCCCCCTCAGTAAAGGAAACCCCATTTTTACCCGTGTAAGTCGCAGTTACGGCAAAGGCTAAGGGTTTAATGAAGTGGATCACCCATGTTTGTGAGTTATTTTGTGCGTGGCGGCGTAGGACACGTAAATAGCAGAGATTTACATCAAATTCAAGCTTACTTTACCTAAAAATAACCAAATTCTAGCTAATTTAGCAACTGTGGGGGCCGGCCCCGGCCCCCCTGAGCTCAGGCCCCGGCCCCGGCCCCCATGGCCCCCTACATCCGGCCCGGCCCCCTGCCAGGGTTGGCCTGGCATGCATTCAGAATGGCCCGTCGCTAGGCGCGGACATATAAATTTCGCTATTAAGTCGAAATTTGCTCAGGTTTTCGCTCGTTTCACCCGCGGCCAACCTAATTTAGCTCCATTGTCTTGAACCAGGTTTTAAACCGTCTCCTGCAGCCCCTCTACCTAGAAAACATGTGTATCTTTCAGGAAAAATAGGGTACGGAGGGGTAGAAAGACGATGCGGAGTTAACATAATTTCTGGATGCTCCCTAAGGACTTGAATATAGACTGACCTTGCAGAGGGCTTCCTTGACCACCAGGGTCGAAAGAAATTCGGTAACCAAACCAAACGACATCGAAGGTAAACGTTCATCGGACGAAATTATTCGCTATTTCTTAGTCTAGAAAATCGACCGCTACTAAGTCATGAAATGTCCAGCAATTCACTGAACACAGTCTTCTGAGCTTCGTGCAACTACTCGAGGCAGTTCTCAATTCGTTGCTGCAGCACGCAACCACTGGAATTGACTTTGCACAGAACAACCGTCCCACGCTATCATTGATTAATTTGTTTTGCTGCAGAAATCCTAGCGCTAATTTTTCAGCGACTGACGACTCGGCGGAAAACACTTATCGTGAATAGCCCTAGCGGAAATCTGGAAGTATGCGTAAAGCTACACGACAGGCAAGCTTACCTGCGTGTCTGATGCTAACCAATCTTCTCGTCAATGTTTTGTTCTTAACCTACAAACCCGCACACGGACCTCGGACATGTAGCTCGTATACCGACGTTGCTTGTTGAGAAACCATTATTTTAGTCGACTGGCGGTGCGCTTACCGCCAGCCAAGTGTCGGCGACCTTCGAGAAGATTCACAACTTAGAACGTAGAACCAGTCGAGCAGAAACAGTCGAAGCAATAAAGTCGTACTTCTCGTCAGGCGACGTGCAGGTTGCGTCGAAAGTTCTAACGCTGATATGCCCGGTAAGCAGGCAGCTTTTCCTTTCCAGTTAGTTTTGTTCTTTGGAGATCTCGAAGTCAAGGATCGTCTATGCTGTACGAGGTGTGGGCTGTCGCCACCTGGAGTGTTTCGACCTCCGAAGCTTCCTCCAGCTCCATACCGCTCCAGCATTCTGGGAATGCCCCTTCGAGTTCTGCCAGGCAAAGATCAGTTGCGATCAGCTACGTATCGACGAGTGAGTGAAGTCTGAAGGCACTTGCATACCCTATATGCGCGCAATCTTTAGCTACTTCACGCAGATGCTTCATGAAGTAAACGACAGCGTCAGGAGCGTAGAACTTCTGAACGACGGTGACTATAGGGCTGTTGAACAAGCGGTAGCAGTCGACGTGACAATCGAGAGCGAAGAAGCGTATGAAGCAGGCTTCGACGAAAAGCCTACCATCGAAAAGCAGCCGGTATGCTTCTGACCAGGGCTGGATTCTGATTCTGAATTCTGATTCTGAAAATTCTGAATTCTGACGTTTTGGCCCATTCTGAATTCTGAATTCTGAAATAGGGCCAAAATGTCAGAATAAGCACTAGGTAAAATGACATTTTGAGGGCCCTTTAAATTTGCTAAAAAAAAGGCCCTCCGCTAGGCGCCGCCCGAACACATTTTACGCTTATTTTAGCAAATTTGGTCCGAATTTCGCTGGTATCGCCTGCAGCGGGCCATATTTAAGGCAAAGTTATGTCATAGGCGTTGTTTAGGAAGCTCGTTTTCACCAAGCCAAGCCCGCGTTTCCTAGATTTTCGAGTTTCGACACTCACATTCGGGGCGCCCAGAAAGTCTATAATCAATACAGGGCCCTTTTGTTACTCCGCCCCTCGCCCAAATGTGTCAATCTATGTTAACAACTAAGTTCAAAAACGCCCGCCGCAGGCGACACCAGCAAAATTTTAGGTGCAAATTTGAGAGACATAGCCAAAATTCGCTCTGGAAGGCGCCTAGCGGCGGGCCAATTTTACCTAGTGGTGATTAGATGATCGTTAGCTCGACCCAAACCCCCCCCCCAACCTGTAATGAAATGTAACAAGATGCCCGACCCTAATTCTGAATTTGATTTTGAGGTTCTGAATTCTGAATTCTGAAATAAAAATCCGATCATTCAGAATCCAGCCCTGCTTCTGACCATTGTTTTCGAATCCAGGGTCGAGAGGTTTCACTTTCCGTACGACAGAAAATACCTTACTCTCTGCATTCGCAACCAATGCTGAAAAATATCCAGAGCGTTGGGTGGACGAAGACGAACGCGTCTGACGTTTGATGTTCCTTTATATGTCCTTAGCCTTTTCAAATTGCTTCTCCCCTATAGTTTTCGCAAGCTGACGAAAATTGGCGGTATGGAGAAATTCGCGCTTGAGACGCCCACGGTAGGAAAGCACCAGACTTTTTTCTGTTTCTTCATTCAGAAGACAACGCTGTCTAGGACACAAGCCAGTCACGTGCAGCCTCGCCGTCCGCTCTGCCAGACACCCCACGCGTCATGCCATCCCGCAAATCGGAAGCACTACCAGAGCGTATGCATCAATCACTTAAGGTAGTTAGCACAGTGAAGACAGGAAAAAGTTTCGTGACATTCGTTTAGGAGGAGTGCATGATTTGCCGTGGGCGTTTCCGTTGGCTCAAAGTGCACTTACGAGCTCATACAGGCGAGAAGCCGTTTAAATGCGACGTTTGCGGTACGGCCTTTTCGCAGCATGGCACGCTGAAAACTCAGCAGTTGAGTCATTCAAAGATAAGGAAGTTCGAGTGCCATTTGTGCCACCGTAAGTTTCTACTCAAACAGCATATGGAAGCCCACGAACGCAGGCACAAAGGGATTAAACTATTCACGTGCGACATTTGCGGACGTGCGTTCGACTACAAGGCGACGCTGAACGTGCATAAGCGAGCGCACAACGGTAGGAAGGTCCACGTCTGGACAGGCCCGTTGTAAAAATAATTTAGGCGACCGCCCTTTTAAATGCGACGTTTGCGGCAAAGAATGCTTGACGAAAAGCAACCTCAAATCGCACCAACGAACGCACACCGGCGTGAAGCCGTATGCATGCAAAGAGTGCGGCTTTACGTGTTCGTACATCAACAATCTGACCGTTCACGCCAGGCAACACACTGGGGAGAAGCCCTACAAATGTGATGTGTGCGGCAAGTCTTTCATTCAGTGGAGCCAACTCGAACAACATAATCGAGTCCACACTACCGATAGGCCATTCAAATGTCCGACATGTCAACGTGCCTTCGTGCAGAAAAACGGTCTCGCCTTGCACGTGAGGACCCACACAGGCGAAAAACCGTAAGTTTCACGCACAACTACAGGGAATAACGGCGAAGCCTGCTCTTAGCCATCTCTTTTACCGGTGCAAACGAGAAACAGATGTTTACAGGCGCAGCACAAAGTCATTTCTCATCGCCCGGTAAAAATCGGACAATTTTCTAGTCATAAATGGAGAAATGACCACAAAGTTTTTTTTTGCAAAAAATTGACCAAGTTTGGTATCAAGTTACAAAGCGATTTACATTATGGCTCGTTTTCCCTTTTATTAAGCTCGTTCTCTGGTCTCGGACAACCTTATAAATACGCCTTTTTAGCTTAATTCACGAACTTAATGGGGACGATCTAGTTTTTTTGGACCTAAATGCCGGTATTTTTCGCTTTTTCTTCGCTTGTCCTAACCGATGGAATTTTAACAATCGTAAAGAAATTTAAGCTTTACTGGGTTTAGCTATGCGTGCAGCCTTTGCGGCAAGGCGTTTGTGCAGGCAGGAGGACTGAAGCTTCACGTGAGAAGCCACACTGGAGAAAAACCGTTCGGTTGTGATAAATGCGGCAAGAAGTCCTCCAGTCAGTCATCTGTGAGAAGCCACGAGCTTGAGATACACATGGGCATTAAACGGTAAGAAAACAGGAGCAACCCTAACAGAAGGCATCCATCGCCAGGCGTTCGGGCGGGCTCAAGACTGAACGGCCGCGGGCAGCCGTAGAAGGATCAGTCGGTACAGTATCACTATTTCTATAAATTTCCTTTTCCATAACGATGAAAAACGCATCATATCAGTATTTCAAACTATTGAAGGAACAGAACCTCGTAGCATTTTCTCGGATATATTATAGCTGTATTTGTGGTACAACAATTCTTAGCTATCTCCGAAACAGTTTTTGGGACACTTGTGTTCCACGCATGACCAGCAAGTTTCTCCTGCTTGGCCGGCCAAGCAAGAGCGAAGTGCCGGTGGTACGGTGTTCCACCTGTCATGTATGCGGAATGCTAAGGACTCATTGCCTTTTGCAGTGTGCTTCACTCTAAAACTCTTGCAGATACCGTTCGAAGTCAAAGCCCGAGCATGAAGTATCGCCGAGGACGGACGACGGCGAGTGACCTTGGCTTCGTCCGACAATGCGCGTGATCTAGATGCTTCTGGACGGTTTTGTGTTCAGTTGTTTTACGGGACGTCACGTATCATTTGGCGGAAGCTTAGCGATATTTTCGGCAATCTTGATTCTTACATTCGCACGTGTAGTTGTTCTTGGCATGCAGTAAACGATCGAGAAAACCTTTCTCAAGTGGAGAAAGCGCACGCATATTCGAACCTTGTGGCCGATGACGCCAGAATTTAGGGTGTGGTGATCACTGCAAGCATGCATCCCTCGGACTCAACCACCGTCCAGGTGGGCACGCAAATGTCTCTTACATGTAGCCGAACTGGTCCCGCATGACTGCACACAGCATACCATGCATGCCTCTACATGCGGTACCATTTAGTGCGCATGATTGCACGCATGCATGCGCGAAGCCGCATGCATTTTCGTTATAGCTTAAATTAACCCCTGGATACCGTTCGACCTTGAGTTTCATCATAAGTAACTTCCGAGAAGCCATCCCCGCTATGGTGCCAACATTTCGCCATTTCGCAACTTTTACCGTTCAGGAGAGCGCTTTAGTTATAGTTATAGTTAGTTAGAGCGTTGAGCGCTTTAGTTTATGGTAGTAAACGATTGTTCAGAAATGAAGAGTCGCGCAAGGACAGTCTTCTTAGTAGTTTACAAATGTGAGCAAAATGCGACAACGTGAACGAAGTTAACAGCATAGTGAAGATACGGAAGCATGACGTGACACAAGCATACGTTCAGTTCTCGCTGTACGCCTTCGCTTCCACGTGTCCATTAATGGTAGGAAGCGTCTTGTCATCCTCACGAACGACGTCCCATTCTTCCTCGCTTCTCTTAAAGATCAACACTTTCTGTGTATTCTGGGGAACGTTGAAAATCTGGCGGAATTCCACGAATTTCATCTGTGCGGATGCGTGAGTGGCGTTTAGAATCATCCCACTTGCTGGCGTGTACCGAACAGTGAGATGGCCGCTTTCGGATTGCACTGACGCTAAAAAGTGAAGTCAGCCCTCCGTGATTAGTCACACAGTTTGAGTGTCTTCGGGCGAGCCGAGGTTGCCGTCAAGTACCGGAAGGTCGTGATTTGTGATGTACGCAAATGACTTACCAACAGCATCGCGCAGTATAACACATGCAGAAGCCGAACCTTGTTGCAGTCGCTCCGCATTGTACTTCTAATGATAAATGCGAAGGTTTCTCTAGAATGAATGGGCATTTTGGGCAAAAAGATGCGCCCAATGAAATACCTCAACGAGTTCTTGTTTCAATGGTTTCTTGGACGCTCTGCAGTTCGAGGAAGAACTCGCCTCGAGGTCAGTGTGAACGTCTGAGTCTAAATCGCCGCTTAGCGGACAACGCCGGACACGCAAGCGTCATTGCGACCTTTTGGAAAACGTACCGTCGATCGTGACCAATACTGGATATTTCTTCGTCGATGGCTCTACTTTGACCAGTAAACCCCGAAAACACGTTTTTGATCCGGAGGTCGCAGCGCTACAGGCGATGCGGCTCGCACCGTTAGTCTTCAGAGTTGTTGGCGTCGGGTTGTTGCTGTCGACCGTGTTAGCGGCCTCGCGTCCTTCATCAAAACAGTGAGGCCTCTGCTGTTGTTCGATTGGCAAGTGTGTCGTGTAAACGTTCTGGGCTTTGCTCTCGTGCAGCTCGGTGTCATGCTGTGCTGCGCTGCTGATCGAATAGGTGCTTTCTGAACTACGTCGTCATTTTGATTTTGGATACTTTCAAGGTACCGCTAGGCACCCCGTTGTAAGAGACAGGCGGGCGATCAGAACATCTTAGCGACTCGCCTCGAGTGAACTGTAAACCACAGGAATATCCCGACATTTGTTGTCCTCATCCGAGTCTAAATCCCAGGCTAGCCGACAACTCGGCCTGCACAAGCATCGTCCACTTTAAAGTTTTCCCAAAATGTACCGTCAATTGTAAACACTTCTGGGGACTTCTTCGTCGGTTTGACTCCTATCGATGATCGTGCAAAACGCTTGCTTGTTCCGGAGGTCCCAGCGCATCCGGCGAGCTTGTTGGTACTGTTGGCTATGAGCGTCGTTGGCGTAGGGTGGTTGCTGACGTCCACGCTAGCAGCCTCGCGTCGTTCGCCGAAACGAT
Organism: Aphelenchus avenae; assembly: GCA_020875895.1. Classification (NCBI taxonomy): domain Eukaryota; kingdom Metazoa; phylum Nematoda; class Chromadorea; order Rhabditida; family Aphelenchidae; genus Aphelenchus; species Aphelenchus avenae. Next base: position 177,269 of record JNEY01000162.1, on the reverse strand, counting down.
GAGGTTTCACCTCGTCTTCGACGACCAACTGCGTCGTGGATACGTCTACCTCGCCCTGATGCGACGTGTTGGCTCGTGAATCGTTGGCACTCTGCGCCACGTTGCTGACCGAGTAGGTGCTTTCTAAAGAACATCAGCATTTTGATTTCGCATTGTCCAAAAGTACTGCTAGCCTGCGTCATTGTAGGCGACACGGGCGTTGACTTAGACCCAACACCTTCCGTACAGTACCGTACTGGCCATCCCGTACCGTACTCCGTATCGGAGAAAACGGTACGGAGCGTACTAGTGCATTTCCATGCAGAGAATGTTGTCGTACCGTACTCCGTACTGGGCCCATACGGTACGGTAAGGAATTGTCCGTACTGGACCCGTGCCGTACCGCACTCCGTATCGTATGATTCCGAGTACGGTACGGGATACGTCACGGTCGTCTAAGTCTAGGCGAGCCTAACTGAGTGATACACCTGGATACTGTAGCGCCTCATCGAGCGCGTCCACGGCAGGTCCGAGGTCGACATCGCTGCTCCCATCGTTTACTGTGTCCGTAGCTTGAAGGATGGATTCCGCGGTGGATTCATCGGCTGCAGAATGTCTCGGCCGTGACAGTTCAGCTTTTGCGTCAAAAGGCTGCCCAGTGGGGGTCCGATCTGAGGCACTACGTTGGCATGCGTCTGCTCGGGAGCCGTCATCGTCTTGCGTGTGAATGCTTGTACGGACAGCGACGTCAGTCACCTACAATTCCAACGTTAGTGAACAGGGCACGAATATGGCCTATCCGTGTAAGGAAGTTTAGCGAAAAAACTTCATGTTTATTTCCGGCACACAACGTGGGTCCTTTCTCTGCTATTTAATAAAACATCTTCCACAAAGACCTTTATACCTAATCGGTTTTCCCGTAATTAAATTTTTCGGTAAATCCGTAAATATTTTTAAGCGACAAAGTTTTCCTCATAAAGGCGTTTCTGAGAAGGGCTTGACTAAAATAGAAGTGAGTGAAAAACATTACAACCTGTGCGTCTTCGTGCCTGGCGCTACCAGTGTCGGCGACGTCCGGTGAGCCTACTGCCGCTTCCATCTCCAGTTTCTGTATGATGGTCAACGGTGAAAAGGGGCTGCTACGCTCAAACCTTCGCTTGCAGCGTCTCCTCCAACAGCGGCTGTTGACAGAGGTGTCCTCGGCTGGCAGATTCTAGTGCCTATGCGATTAGTGCCTAGATTTTAGTGCCTAGACTTTAGTGCCTAGACTTTAGTGCCTAGACTTTAGTGCCTAGACTTTAGTGCCTAG
>JNEY01000162.1:121394-132446 GCA_020875895.1 Aphelenchus avenae | reverse complement strand
GGCCGAGGAGAACGGTAAAGAATCTTTCATTTAGAGAGAACCGATTACAAAGTTGACGCTTGTTGCGTGCCATTTGCTAGTCATGCATGTCCGCGTTGTTTCGTTGTACTGCTTACTCATATAAACGTAGAGCTCAGCACGAACGCTTCGACCAATTATGGTACAGGACTTTGGTCTATGCGAGCAGTAAGCTAATCACGCGTAGCTTTGGCTGCGTTCATCGTCGATAATCTCAATCCCGTTTTATCATAGAAGAATCATTTTTGCAATGCACAGACAAACGGGAACCTTCTCTGAGAGTATGAAGAAAAACGTCACAGAAGACGCCAGTCACAGCCGCGCAAGAAGACTTTTGCGCCAAACATCGAGTCGAACTGGCTGGAATAGTTTCCACTCGTGCCCAAAGTGTGTTTTACGTCTGAGAAGTTTTTATTGCTTTTCATGCCCATATTGAATTTCTCTGCAAATTTCGGAAGAATGTCACACCTAGAAGCAAAGCAGGAAAAACGGGTTTGTTTCATTGCCAATCTCCTAGAAAGCAAAGAAGTTTTGATCTGTGGGGTTTTCTATGTCCACACTAGAATAATTTATGTTCGTCCAATTTCGAAACTTAGGTCAATCTACAAGGCTTTCAATCCTACTTGGGCACAAAACGAAGTGTTTGCGGAGTATACTTATGATCTGGAAAAAATAGAGAATTAGGGAATAACCTGTGCTAATAATAATAAGTAACACGGGCATTTTTAAACCTCCCACCTACATCAATGACAATCTAGCGGTACGCACGTCCGCAAGGTATCAAATGTGCTTGCACAAACAATGGCAATGGATGCTTCACTTGCAATCACCGCACGTTCTCGCACACACTTTCGACATGAGCTGTCGGTACGTAGCGCTCTGACAGAGTTTAACACGATCCGGATCGGCGCATTCTTGAGCGAGGTCGTAGCAGGTTCCGAGGCCTGGCGGTGGAAGCTTATTTGTGTCTGAAAGGTCTGAAATATAAAACCCGAAAGAACGATAAGAACACCACCTGGCTTGCATGTGCACGTCGCGGCGCAAATCTGCAACATCAGCTTCTTGTAGACAGGTTTATCGCAAAGCATGGCTCTTGAAGCACAATCGGGAGCCGTATCAACAGCTTTACAGGTCGTCGGAGACACTGAATTTACACGTTTCGGGAGTGTTAAATAATATGGTGCTGCAACGCCTACCTGGCGTGCAGAAGCCGCAGCTCTTCTGGCAGATCTGCTGCATCACCTTCATGTACGACGGGTTCTTGCACAGCTGGAGCTTCGGCGCGCAGTCCTGCGCGACGTCAACGCATGTGCCTCCAGGTACCAACGGCGGCGTGGTTGGAGTCGTAGGTGTCGTAGGAGTAGTGGGCGTAGTAGGAGTGGTCGGCGTAGTAGGCGTTGTTGGTGTCGTAGGTGCTAATGGGATTACTTATGTACATAATGGTTTTGATAAATGGGGTGGTCCCGCTGGGACCATCGGGCAAACAATTGGTTTGTGTTGTCCAGCACCCAAATATTTAGGATATTAAAGGCGTTTGGCTTGGTACTTTCGACCAAGAACAGAAAAGATTCAAATGTTGCCGATTCACATACTTTACGCCAATGCGTACCGGGAACCTAACATGGACCGGAGGGGGACACAGGGAGGCCTATGTTCTGACTGCCAAAACTGCATGGCTCGGCTAATGGCCAACTTACTCGTTGGCGTCGTTGGCGTAGTCGGAGTTGTTGGCGTTGTGGGCGTAGTTGGAGCTAAATCTTTTCATGCGTCGACTGAAAAATATACTCGGGATTCATTGGCGATTATACGCCATCTTTACATACTAGTAGGAGTCGTAGGAGTAGTTGGCGTCGTTGGTGTTGTAGGGGTGGTCTCCGTCGTCGTTGGCGTCGTCGGCGTTGTCGGGGTCGTAGGAGTGGTAGGGGTGGTTGGCGTCGTTGGCGTAGTTTCGGTGGTCGTCGGAGTCGTCGGAGTCGTAGGTGTTGTAGGGGTCGTTGGTGTTGTTGGAGTCGTTGGCGTAGTGGGGGTCGTGGGAGTGGTAGGCGTCGTCATAGTTGTCGAAGTAGTGTCTTCCGCCGGGGGTAAACCCGGAAACATGCCTTCTGGGTAACCTATATGACGCCTTAGTAATTGGCGTTTTTCCGACCTTTAATAGAGCAGCAACCTCGGTAGCCAGCCAGGGTAGTGCTACACCGTGAGAATGTCTAGGAAAAGGTTAGCAAGCCAAGAAGGGCTACGTAACTAGTACTACTTAGTGGTGAGGGACAGCTGTGACATGCACCGAAGAACGGTGCACTCTGCCGAGGCTGGACTTCTGTTTTATTGCAAGCGAGCAGATAGATTTTCCGACTATACGGATACGCATTTTGCTATAACAGGGATAACTTTACCTCGCGCTCATCGTGCCCAGATTAGGTTCGAAGGATCGACCGGTACTCACAAGGATTTTGTGAGTACCGGTGTCTGTCTGGGACCAAAAATTTGAACGTTTTTCCCTAAGTCCAATTTGATCTTCAGAGTGTTTATTGTCTGACGTGCACCGGTTGCACATCTCCACCTCCCCATGCTGCCTACGCTCCTGCATGTAGAGGGCCCGGCATAACTTACAGCAGTATTCCGTTCCGTCTTTCTTGAGTTCACACTTCAAGTCGGTGTCCAGGAAGCAGACGCCGTCAACGCATGCTAAACGATGAGAAAGGCGTCGGCCGCACGTAGGACAAAATCGCTGAAATCGAACTAAACTTACGTGCCACGACGGGATTCCCGTCCTCACACAAAAGACTCTTGTCCCATCCTTGACATTTGACGCGAACAAGACCGACGCATAGCAGCAGAAATGCAGCCGCCGGTGCCCTCATTGCGAGGCTGATGTACGGACATTCTTGCTTCGACAAAGACTGCTACTTTCCGGACGCAGTGTCGCGGTTGATCGAACAGTTGCTCAAACAGAGAAGCATAGGCCTACGTATGAGCACTAGAAAGCGGAAGGACACGATGTAACGCTGCAAGCATAATTCACATTCCAAGTGCTAATCAACTACGACGAATTTTCCTGACACATAAAAGTGAGAACTACCGCACACGCTTTAATGACCATCGTGCTGCTAAGCCTTCGTTCAAGCATCCGACCACTTCGCACTTACCAAGCTGATCATACAGACCGGACGTTTGGCCCCACGCCTTTGGTGTGACTGAAGTTGTCTGCCCGATGATGAGCACCACTTGAGCATAAAACCAGTATCACATTCCTGGTGTTGCTCACGTATAGCGGCGACGCGCACGCAAGGCGAGCGTGGCCCGGCCCGAAGGGTACTAGGTCCTGCCCAGTCCGTCCGGGCCTGCAGACCCCTGCGCACTATCTTAGCAGACGTGTCGGACTAGTGGGGTAAAAATGTTGAACTTATGTGTATTTCTCCGTAAACTTACAGAAAGACCACTGAAATCACCAATCACTCCCGCTTAGTTAGTCCCGCAAGCGTACACCCATAAAATTTTATATCTGTTAATTGGGTCGGGTTGGCCTGTCGAAGCTACCGGCCCGATCGATCCTAGCTCAAAAGACTGAACACCCGAGGGACTCGGCCGTAGCTGGTCGGCCCGGACACGCCTGCTTCCTACAAATTTTTAGAGGAATCCACCCATTTTGCAGGATTTCGAATTCGGGGGAATGTTTGTTATGTTTGTTTCCTCGTCGTTTAGGCTGTCTCCGAAAATCGGAATCGGTACAGCGCGTGATGCTAGGTGCATAAATGCACCCTCGTCAGCGAACTTTTTCACTGCCAGTCCGCAGAGCGTTGCCACATATTAGCCTTTAACTGAAATATGACGAAAAGACAAGTTCTTCGCGCTTATGCGGTCATATATCACACAAGAAAGGCGGGTGACATTGCTATGGCGTCATTGTGCATGTACTAGCGAGCCGGCGAGAATAGCGTTCCGGACGAAACTGAATTGAACGGACGAACATTTGCTTGGGTTGGCGACAAGGAACAGCAACAAGAGCAGCAACAACAGAAGCTCATCCAGAGCGCTTTTACGTGGACGATGAACCGAGGCTTAAACTGAAAAATATACGTTCGTCTGGCCAGGTATGCGCAGGAAAATGCAGGTCTTTTTTTCGTAGTTCCAAAAAGCGCGTAGTTGGGCACAAATTAACCTCGTGATTCATCGTGATGAAGATGAGCGAGTTGGCGGAGCATCGAATGATGTCTGCGAAGATCACGACTGAGTAGACTTCCGGGTACTCTGGCGGCACTAGCGGTGGGAACAGACGCATGACCAGCCATTCAACTAAAATGTTTCCCGATGAAGTTAAGCAAAGAAGTCCCGCAAATTCGTTATGACAACGGTAAAGTATGGAACGAAGCGGAAGCCGACGTAGAGGACTTATTAGGATGACTAGACAAAACTGCGCTCGCATTTCGATGCGTTTTCGGTATTACCTAGCTGACTTCACGCAATTACAAAGCGTAGTTAGTATTTGCAAACTAGTCCCGCTACCTGAACACATGACTCACTTAGCGTAAAGACGGTAAGCATCGCGAACTGAATGGCGTACTTCACTTCCTTCGCCCGTTTGCCATTGCCGACGGCAGCCGACCGATTCAAGCGTCGGACGAAGACGAAGATCTGAAACGCCCTCCATGATGATGTCTGACGGAGGAGTGTACACGCCGTCAGGCCCGACCCATCCCGTCGGGTTTTCGAACCCGCCGGTGGAACTCGGAGGTTCGTCATTGACCGCGACTGACATTATCGTGGCCCCGGTCGGGCCTGACACCGAAAGGTCACTCTTTTAAAGCGGCATTTGAGTGTTATAATACCAAAAAAAAACAAAACGAAACATGCATGTGCATGGCTCAGTAGCGTCAGAAACTGTAAGTGCGTCTACGACATACCGATTCACGACTAAAGTGACTACTTTTTTATGTAAATTTACGAGCCAGAACCTGCCAACGATTGAGGGGGGGGGGGCCGCGCTTTTTCCGAAGCCGCGGAAACCCCGATGGTATGAAACTGAGGTACCGTTGTGTAGCAGACGAGTGAGATTGCAGACGAGGCGACGTTCAACGGCGTCGTAATGTACGCGACGGAGTAGTTGTACGAGCCCACGCCAAAGTACTTGAATCCGAACACGTAGTAGTAAATATAGAGTCTGAAGCAAGTCGCGGGCCGGTGGTTAGTTCCGATAAAACCAACGCCTACTTACGTGCAGCAGGGCATCAAGATCTCGGCTGTGATGCTCAAAATGGCGGAAGTCACGAAGATAACCACCACCATAACGAGAACATTCTGACGGTGGAAGAGAAATCGCCATTCGGGAAAGATAATCACTGTCAGCCTAAAACTCATCGATCGAATCTGGCGTTTCTCGTATATTTCGGGCATACTTGCAGGTGCAACCTATGCTTTTATGCCTACGTGCAACCAGTGGCTGCGTAGAAGACGCTTACCGGTTGAGTGCCATGACGATTTCGGTGATTTCTGCTTGATACCACGTTGTGAACATCACGACGCCGAGAAGCAACCCATAGCGACTGCTTAGGCCATCCGTGAAGAGCCAGCTCTAAAGCAGAATAAAGGGGAGAAACTTATGTGGCTCGCTTGGTGACAAACATGTGACATCCCAAAGTGCACAAATGGCGCGGCAAACAGACGCCTCTAGCGATTACGTGACCCGAGGCTGATCCGGGTCCGAGAAAGGAATGTGGCGAGCCATCTCAGCCTACAGGGCGTCGGGTGTAAACATGTGAGAAACGGCAACATAAAGTTAAAAAAACTGGTCGGAGAAAGCTTGGAGGGCAGTCCACTGATGATGACGTTCCATCACCTCCGACGCGAAACAAGCTAGCCTGTAGCTAGTAGCGACTACAGTGACCCTCTCTACGGCTTCGTTCCGGGACGTTGCCGGAACAACTTCGCATCAAACCCTACGGCACGGCATCTCTGTACCGAATGACCCACAAGACTTCTCATCACCGACACCGGAAAATAAGCCGCCATTGGGCACGTGACGTGAAAAAAGACAAACTGTTTTATTGTCTTTTTTACCGTTCTAGCTAGTTGTTAGTTGCCTTGAAGGACAAAAATACCAGGGCTTGGCGTGTCCGCGTCTCTGTCGGGGTATCCCGGTTAACCGCGTTTCCGTCTCGGTACCTGTCCCGGTCATCGAAGCCAAAGTTTCCTCATAGGTCTTGGTCCCAGTCAACAGAAAACTTCCGCCCATCTCTTTGTTTCGCACTGTGTGTCAGTTTCAATGTCAGCCCCTACAGTGGTCTATGGGTTCTCTCTGAATCCGTGCGAACTTGTTTTTGTTTACTCTTTCAGCGATCAGTGTGACGTCTTGGTTAGCGAACGGGCAAAACACGTGATCGCAAAGAAGGTTCCTGCGAACCGGTTCGGCCGCATTGATGTGCAAGCGCAGCAAGAATTCCTGGTCGCTAGAACGCGATGTTTCGCGGGTAAACAAGCAAAAGAAACACACTTTTTACTAACACGGACAATAACGCCAAGGACCTGTTCAAGGTTTTCTAACTTGCGCATTTAGTGGTCATCGGCGTTGACCTTATTGATCTTTTTGGCTAAGCCAGCAGAATGCGCGTGCTTTTATTGTTGCTGTTGATGCTTGGCGTATTTGCTACAGTCGTCGAATCACAATGGGGTTATTACGGTTACAGACCGTAAGTTGATTCTATCAGGAGAAGTTTGTTTGTGTCTCCTATTGAAAAGGCCCGTAACGTTCAGGCCTTCTAAGCCTAAACCTGAGAAACAGTCTAAGCTAATGACTAAGGGCCGTTCCGGGTTCCGTACCGTACTGCTACGATATGGAGTACGGTACTGCGGTGCCGGTACAAGTGGGCTCAGTAGGACGGCTACCGGGTACCGATCTTTAGTCTAAGCTCAAGCGTGTTCAAAGGGATCTCATTTAGGTCTTACGGCGGCTATGGCTACCGCCGACGGGGCGGATATGGCGGACGTGGATGGGGACGTCGAGGATGGGGAGGTAGAGGAGGCGGACGACGAGGAGGATTCGGCGGGGGATTTGGTCGCGCGCTAAGTCCTTTCATGGGCATGATGAGGATGTTCGGCTAGTAACTTGTTCCTTTTTTTTCGGACAATGTTGTCTCATACCACAATAAAGCCGCTAAAACAATGTGTTCCTCTGACTCTAACGCTAGCTGTGCAATAAATTTTATTAATCGAGGCTCGGACCGACCAGCGGACCTTTTTTTGTAATTTGTACAGTTCTGATTTTCGCTCTCTTTTAATGGGTTTAAAGATTTTAAACACTGATTAATCGAGTCATCTTACTAAAGAAAACCAGGTTGGGCCCTAAGTTTTGAGCTATACTGTCACAAAAAAACTGCCCTGCCAGTTTGGCTAGGCCCGGGCCGGCGGGCCTACAATCGGTCGGCCACGCCTGCTCCAGCGGTATGATATGTCTTAGATGATTACCTGCGCTACTGAGGACGGTGCGAGATAGAAAGCGAAGCAGGCGGTTCTTGTAGAATCGGAGATGATGTTCACGAACGCGAGAATGTAGAACGCTCCGCTGCGGGACGTCAGGAAGTGCTCCTGAGCCAAGACAAATAGCACGAGCAGGTTCAGCGTCAGCGCGGCCAGGGCGCTGAGTCCGATCGCTCCGCCGATTAGTAGTGAAGCAAGTTCAGTCGCCATTCGAGGTGCTTTCACCTGCATAGTCGGTTATGCTAACAAAAGCAATATTTTCACGCAAGTTTGTTTAGTTCACTACAACGCAACGGAGTGATTTAACACTTCCGAATTCAAGATAGTAGCTTACAAGGTAACCCAATTGGCTCGTCTTCTGATGCTGTAATTGTACCAGCAACGTGGCCAGCACCTGAACCAAGGCTCGCAATCCTCCTTCCCGGGGCTGGATAGAGCGGTGGTCCCTCTTTTAGGGCCTACCGCCCACCTGCGGCGAAGCCGTCGGGGAGGGCGGGGGGGTCGAAGTTTTAACATGTTTGTCAGACATCTAAAACTTCGTTGGTATCGCCTCGGCAAGCCTATTTTGATTTGGACGGCGCATACAAGGTTGTTAACGTACCGATATCTGGAAAATTGGGTAGAAAAACCGAAAAACTGTCTTTTCCTTCCTTTCAACCCAGAAGTCCTTGCTGAAGTCAGAAGGACTGCGATGTACCTGTGTAATGTAATTGCCGGTGAATGGAAATGACGTGCGCCCTACCCTCCCCGTCGGAATAGACCCCTTTTCGATGATGAACCGCCCCAACCCCGCCCCTCCCCGAAATCGTCCGTCGCCGCCATTTGGACTTTTCGAAGTTGGAGCCCAGGGGCCTATTTCAGTTCACTGAAATATATCAGAATTCGGATATTTTCACTCTGATTCGGATATTATATCAGAATGTGGGTTTCAATTGGGAAAAATATCGGAGTGCATATCAGAATCAGAATCAGAGTGAAAATATCAGAATCAGAGTGAGATATCCGAATTCTGATATTTCGGTTTCAATTGGGACAAATATCCGAGTGAATATCGATATCAGAATCCGAGTAAAAATATCAGAATCCGAGTAGAAATATCCGAATTCTGATATTTCGGTTTCAATTCATTTCCGAATATCCGACCACTCGGATAAAAATATCAGAATCCGAGTGAAAATATCAGTCCCGATAGCTTGGGGTGGATATTGACCAAAACTCGAGTTGTCCTTCGATTTTGGTCGATTTTGATGCGGATTTCAATGTACACGATGTTTTAAGCGATGGAGACATCATTTTTGTGGTTACAGCTCATCCGGTCCACCCAAAAAAAGTTATGCACGTTCTAAATAGGTACACTGTTTCGTAATGAATAACTGTATGAACGGACTCAACAAATGCGTCATGATGTTGTGAAACCCAGTAAAACCGACTAAAAGAACATTTTGGCACTACAGATTATGATTTTAGGACAACAATTTTTTTCGATTTTTCGACGCAAACCGCTTGGTACCCCCTGTGGTCCAAAAATCCAAAAAATTTTTTCGCCTGAAATATTTTTCCCCTAGCTCCAAAATGCGTAAGAATATGTCCTAGTCGAAGTTGGACACGCTTCTGACCACTAAAACATTTCGGAGCAAGTTCTGACAATATCGGAGTGACGGCAATATCCGAGTGCATATCAGAGTGAAGAAAAGATGAACTGAAACCGGAACACTCTTATTCGGATATTCGATATCAGAATCAGAGCGAAAATATCCGAGTGGATATCAGAGTGAAAATATCAGAATCAGAGTGGGATATCCGAACGAGTTAGTGAAATCCGAGTACACTCACTCTGATTCTGATTCTGAAATCAGATATCCGAATCAGAGTAAACAATTTCAGTGAATTGAAATAGGCTCCTGGTCCGGTCAGGTCACCATTCTTTCAGGTATGAGAAGCAAGATTCAAGTAGGTGCGCTGGGACCTATACATTTGAATAGGTTGCACAACGTGGGAGGTGGTTACATCTTCGAGAGATCAGGCCCAAGCGTCAAGACTGTACGCCGCTAAAATTTTACAAACTGAGAACGCAAGTTTAAACTCCAGGACCACTGCGGCCGGCGCAACGAAGCGGAATCTGGCTGCCCTTTAGCACAAAATTTTCGTTTTTCGCACTCGTTGGCATTTTGTAAAAACGCTTCGGAAACGATGTCGAACAGGGGGGATTCGTAGTATACTACAGGCGCAAGGCTACAATTCGGTTAGGTCCAATGGCGTGTGGTTCATTCAAGCGCAAAGTCCAAGTATTCTCCTTGCTCCGTGATGTCGCTACATCGGAAAACTTGCTTACGTGGTCTTTGGAGAACCTTTTTACAAGAAGTAGAAAATGAAAATATTTAATAAAAATAAACAATAAAAAGTTTATACACTACATGTAATAGATAAAATAAATTTAAAGAATTAAATATAGGAAATATAAATAAATTGAATATACGATAAAAAATAAAATAAGAATAACGAGAAAAGAATATTTAAAAAAACTATTCCCACGTCTAGCTTAGAAGACAAAGATTCATCCTGGATTACTTTATCTTTGTTCTCGGCAACCAAGTCAAGAGATATATTTGAAAAAGGTACGACAACTGGGAGAGGGTACCGTTAGCACCGTAGTCGCTCGAACCTGATGTTGCAATCAGCTAACCGTTGAAGGTGCTTGGTAGACTTCCACAAGACGCAACGATTAGATTAGCAATGCTGTTCTAATAAATTCAAGCCTTCTTAAACGAACCGGGTGTCTCTTCGTGAAGTACCAACCCAGGGCTGAGGGGGGAACCTTTTTTGAGCACCGGAACCTGTACCGGGACCGGTACTGACGAAACTTCAAAACCGATACCGGTACCCAAACCCCGGATCCCGGGACCGGTACCGGTACGGCTACAGGTCAATTCGGTAAATGCAAACTCGGTAAATGCAAATTCGGTAAAACTAATTCGGTAAATGCAAATTCGGTAAAAAACTCGGTAAATGCAAATTCGGTAAAAACACAGAAAACTAATACTACTGACGTTATGACCTGCAACCATCTTTGAACATACCCCAAAGTAGTGTTCGATAAGACCCCCCCCCGTGCCGTTCACCGTTCCCGTTCTTCCCCACCCGTTCCACCCGTTCCCGTTCTGACCCACCCCCCGCCGTGCCGCTCCCCGTTCCCGTGCCAAAAAAACGGCCCGTTACCCGTGCCCGTGAAAAAAAATTTTTTTTGCGTTTTTTCTGCTTTTTTTGCCCAAAAATAGGCCAAAATGGAGTGATGGGCGAATAATCTTCGACATAAAGTGGTTTAAATGTCATCCCATAGAGCATTACAGGGATACAAGGCCCGCCGCAGGCGACACCAACGAAATTTTAGTCGAAAATTTCATGAATTAGGCGACAATGTGCTCTGCCGGCGCCTAGCGGCGGACCAAAAATTCGAAAAATACGAGTACGGGTACGGGGGCCGCGTTAGGGGGGGGGTACCCGCGCCGAACCCCGAACCCGTGGTGGACCCCCCCCCCCCCCCCCCCCCCCCCCCCCCCCCCCCCGGGC
>JNEY01000162.1:69688-112080 GCA_020875895.1 Aphelenchus avenae | reverse complement strand
TATTCAAGGCTGGGGATCTAATTTCAAAGGCCTTTTTATGTGAAAGTACACCTCATTTTGCCTTCACAAAAATGACTTTCGTACATGATTTTTGTATTTTTTCATGCAACTTCGTGTGTTTTTTCGTGTATTTTCGTCGCTTACACAGCCGATCCTCCTTGTAGGCCTTGGCAGTATCAATCACATTGTCGCCCTGGCACAAAAAGGGCCAAACAGCGGCCAGATCTCCCTCGACACACCTACTGGGTGCTGCCTTGCACCCAATTTGGTTCGGGGGTGGGGCTCTATTCAAGGCTGGGGCTCTAATTTCTATAAGGTCTCTTCAGGGGGCTCTATTCGGGGGGGGGGGGGCTCTATTCAAGGGGGGGGGGGGGCTTTAATCGAAAAAATACGGTATACGGTACGGATGGGGTTAGTGCGGAACGGAACCCTGGAACAGTGCCCGGGGTAATGGTAATGGTAATGGTGGTAATGGCAATGGTCGGAAATCGGCTCAGTGGGTAATGTAATGGTAATGGTAATGGTCAGAAAAAGTGGTAATGGTAATTATCACTTTATAAGCACTAGATAGAATGCCCGCGGCAGCGACGCCAACGTAAATTTTCATCATATTTGGTCAGTTTTTTGCTTAAAATTCAGTTGGCGTCGGCGCGCTTCTTAAACAAATGTCATATGTTAGGGTTTGTGGCTATGTCTTTCTAAGTGCGAGCCAAGTTCCAGTACTACGGGTGGGAGTGGGGCCGCCTGGGATAGACGAACAAAATTTTACACGCATGTTTAAAAAATATAGCGAAATTTGCTCTGGCGGCGCCTAGCGGCGGGCCGATCGTGCATATGTGGATATCATGTACTTTTCGCAAAGGTCACGTGCGGCAATCCCCATTAGGGAGCGTCCAGAGAATTCGTCACGGTGATTATGCCCTTTTGACCCCCTTCCCTCCCCCCCCCCTCGTCACGCCTGAGTTAGGGTCGGCCTAGACTCCTTCCAATGCTCATCAATGCTAAAAGATAAATCATGCAAAACATAGCCCGCCTCAGGCGATACCAACGAAATTTTAGGTCAACATTTCAAAAATATAGTGAAAAAGTCGTTGGTCGGCGCCTAGCGGCGGGCCATTCTATCTAGTGCTTAGCGTGACGTCAAGCCCACCAAATTACCTGCTTCGTCACGCCTGGTCGTACAGGTCTCACCCCCCCCCCCTCCCGGCCCTCCCCTGACACCCTGGCGCTTTCGGTGGACGCTTCCTTAGCGAGCGTGCCTACACAGAATCGTTCGCCAGGCGCTTGAACGACGTAAATATCCGTAGACAGGGACTATGCTTTGTCAAGAACACTAATACATACCCATGTGCGACCTTAAAGGTGAAATAATCACCGAAAAAAACTTTCAGGTAATGGTAGTGGGTAATGGTGGTAATGCTAATGCTTCCAAAATGGGCTAGTGGGTAATGGTAATGGTTGGTATTGGTAATGCTTCCAAATTTAAGTAATGGTAATGGTCCGAAAAAGTGGTAATGGTCGGGCACTGCCCTGGAAGGGGTCGGTTACCTAGTACGGTACGGAGTAAGGTGCGAGTGCCGCATGCCGATCTTTACCTCCGCTTTCAGAAAAGACGCAACTCTCCAACGACATTCTCCTCGACATTTTCGCATGGCTGCAGCGGTTCGAGCTAGACATCATGCACGTTATCTCGCGGAAATTCCGAGACGCAGCTGACGCCAGTGTGCCTCAGTTCTCGTACCGCTACATCAACGTCGTCGAGTATCGCAACGGTAGAATGGAGTTTAGCGTCAACGTCTTCTTCAGAGGAGAAATAGCAGGTCAGTGAATGAAAACGTTAAAAGTATGCCTATTTCTGCATTACCTGGTCGTGCGTATTCGGTATGAGGTTCAAAATATCCCGTCAAAATGGGAAATATGCAATTTTGAGTTTTTTTTTCGAGCGATTAAGCTAGCTGTCCAAGAATCCCCTGGTAGATTACCCTAGGCCCAGTACGAACTTTGTCACGCTGGTCGTTGCTTACGCATGATAGAGTGATGTCCTTGTGTTTGGGACAGCTTAAGGGCACGCTGTTGTTGGAACAGGAAAATTTCGTCGCGAAATATTTCCGGTCACAACGTACTGCATTTGTCAATAGAGTATTTACTAAGGGTCGGCAACCGTACGGGTGGTTCGTCCGTACCGTACCGTACTGCCGTACTATCGGTACGGAGTGGGGTACGGGTGGTTCAGGACAGTATGGCTTGCGGTACTGCTCTAATTTCTCGATACTTAGCACTAGTGATGCCCGTACACCGTCTTACGGGCCGTACTGTCGTACATACGGCACGAGTGCCGGTTTCCGATCTTTAGTATTTACTTTGATAATGATAAATTGCCTCAAAAACGATGAACGTAGAAACAATTGTTGGCCCGGCAGGTGTTAGCTTCCCACTAAGGTCCGGCTGAGTACAAATTGAGCTCTTCTAACTGTGCTTACGTTGAATGTTTCTACGCGTGTCTGCCTTCAGTTCGCAACTACGACTCCTGCCCGGACTACTTCAGCGCCGTCCAGTCCGACCGGCGGCGTTGGCTGGTTGCGGAGTCCGACACAAAGCGCGCTTTCCGTCGTCTGCGCTATTCATTCGTGGAGTTCTTCTTCGTGCAGCAGGTGCCAAAGCCCAGCGTCCTGGACCTTCTGCGAGGACCAGAAGCGACCTTCCTCGTGGGGACGCTTGTGCTCTACAGAGCCCTGTTGAAGCGCGTCAGTGCGAAGGCATTCAGCAGACTGGTCTTCAGCTTCAAAGGATTCAACGAGCTTGGTAAGTCGTGCAAGAAGACTCTCAAGTAACGGCGGTAAGCTGGCCGCAGTTGCAGTAGCGATTACTAGGGGTTTCCCGTACGCATTGGGGACGATTTGAAGTTGTCTGTAGACGCAACGAAAACGGAATACTTTTCAAAGACGAAACGGTAACTGAACGAATTTTCCACGGAAATCAGAAATCAAAGGAGATCACCTTGTCATCCTAAATGAAAACATAAGGATAAGCGTGCAGGAAGGCTGAATATCTAAGCGGTCGAGATAAATTAGGGTCATTTCGAATTTTGGTGAAAAAGTTGGTACGGTACATATTTTAAACGGACCAAGAAGGCATTTTTTACATAGGTTTCCGATAGCACAATTTTCGTTGTTCACTGGGTAAATCATTCATCCCCTACGGTTTCCCTAGACCCGGGGGTAAGCTTTTATTTGGCATGAAAGATGTATTAATTTTCTAGTAGTTATTTTTTGTTGTTTATAGTAGTCGTTATTTTTCTAAGTCGTTCCTAGAAAAAATAACACACCTTGTTATTTTTCTAGTAGTCGCGGTTCAATGTATTTATTATTGCAGTCGTAACGCGCAGCCTGCTCAACCGACGCCTTCTCACCGACGATTTCCTGCGTCACTGCGCCTCCCAAGGCATCACCTACGTCGCTGTCGACGGTCACAGTCGTCAGTGCACGCAGCTCACCGACAACGGGCTCTTGTCGTTCGTCGCCACCGTCGTCCGCTCGTGCAACGTCACATGCCGGCTACTGGTTGGAAGTATTAAACCCGCGGCTTCTGAGTGGCTGCTCTTCAAGCCCGTCCGCAAATCGTACAGCCGTGAATGCCGTACCCTTACGGCCATACAGCTATCCGTAAGTGGTACCAACTGGTTGGTTCGTACAAACTGGGTTGCGACTGTTGGGTCCCGGCGTGATAAAAACAAAAAAAAATGTAAAAAATATTGTATCTCCCGTGCTCACAAGCCGTGAAATAGTCCAAAGCGTACGCAGAAACCAGGGCTGGGGACTTTCCAAAAAATAACCGAATTCGAATCCGAAGCAACGTTAAAAATCAAAACCGAATCCGAATCCGAAGCAAAACTACCGATTTTCCGAATCCGCATCCGAATTTTCGAAACAGGTATTAAATTGGGAAGAACGGCAGCAACTGATTCACGACGATCTTGGACGGTCTTGAAAGCGTTCGCGATCAGCTTGAAGTAGCTCGACGCCCATTCGAGCTATGTCCCCTCGTCTTTTTCCGACTTTTTTTTGCAATCATTACGTGCACTACGGGTCCATTGCTTCCAAACTGGACTGCTGCAAACAAAAATTCGGAAAATTGTCCCAATTTTGAAAACCGAATCCGAATCCGAAGCAAAATTACCGAATTTCACAGTCCGAATGCGAATCCCCCGCCCTGGTAGAAATAGGACCGTATCTTTACTGCTTGTGCTCTTCTAATATGCATCCCTAAACCGCATCTCTTGAGCCTAATAAAAGTCAAGAACGAGTGATTTTTTATTTAGCTTGAATAGTTAATGCTTTTTAGTCCGCCAAGCAGGGCAAGCTTGTCGACTACTTCTGCGTAGCGCTCGCGAATGCGCCTGAGCAACTGCTTGGCGAATACGAACCTCTTCGGCAGCAGTCGAAGATATCCCACTTCTCCTGGAGGCTATACGTGGAGCAGATACAGCTAGAAGCCTACCGCGGACGCAAGTCGCTTTATATTGCCCGCAATCACTCGAAGGTTAACTGCGACTGTCTCGTCAGGGTGATAGCACTCAACCGAGACGCGAAGAAGAGAATCAGTATGTGCGCAGCTCCTACGGCTAGTAAGCACACGATTGTTTAGCAGCGGCGGATGCCAGTCTCGGTTTGTAACTTGCGTTTGGTAAGACGTCACAGCTAATAAAAATACCCAGTCTTGGAAAACACAGCCATGTTTAGGGTTCATGCTAAAGCTGGGCAGAAATCGGAATAGAAAAACGGCAAGTTTTGAAGCATTCGAAGCGGCCAAAAGAGCCGATTTCTTCGATTCTATTGCTCGTTTTCTCCATCCGTCCGCAATGGTTACCCAAGTCGAATTAGCTTCGATCTTCCGCGAAAACCTTGACATAATGTTTATGTCCAGGAGTCCTGAAACGAGCGAACAAACGTCAAGAGTCACCATCGCAAGATCGACATATAATCGTTAGCTACACGTTTGTAGATAGGTCGTAACGACAGTTGTCTCGTTCGTGACTCTACAGAAGGACACCGGAAAATCTTTTTTGGTATGCATAAGATGGATTGACGGACACTGAAAGAGCCCCTCTGAAAGCAGTACATAAATACGTCTAACCAAACGAGCAAATTCAATAGTGCTGAAGATTAGCGCTCTTTTGCACTATTCTCCCGCTTACCTATCTTCACGGTGACACTGGCGTGAGTAATTTCCTTTGAGTAACGAGAATCTGCATAAAAGCAGCATCCGGAAACTCCCGGAGGAGATGAATGCGGCGCCAAAGCCAAGCTAATAAGGGCGGATGCGTTGCCCTTGCGGCTCATCCTGACAGGTAATACTCGGCCTTATACGCGCACGTACGAAGGTAAATGCGTGCGTAGAGTCTTGGATCCTGGAACCGGACCGGCACTGGCGGCAAAATTTTCTCTATAAATACGAAAATAAAACAAAAAAAGTTGGGTTTCTCGGCGACATATTTTTTGTTCATAATTGCTTCTCGCCCGACAGCTGGGCTCATCTTTTCTTTCTGGAAAAATTCTTCGTAATACGGAAGGTTAACGCTTACTTTATTAGCACGTTCGAGCTTCCCAACGGAGCCGCTTTTTCGGCTTAGAGGATGATCTGACTTTCGGTTTAGCCGCTTTTTGGGCTTAGGCTTAGCAGCTTCTTCGACTTGGCCTATTTTTCCTTTGATGTGATTCCATGCGAGGCACCAGGTTTCTGGGCTTGCCTGTGGTTGCTAACGCTGGGAAGGAGGAGAGGCTCTCTTCAGCAACTCTTTCCGCTCACCCCCCGCGGGTCACGTTCATGATCTGAATTTACAAACAGCTTCGTACAATCGTGGAAAATCTGCTCTAGATTCTCCTGCCTGTTACAATGACATTCCTTCCGATACTCTTCATTCCGACGTCGAAGAAGTGTGATGCCCTCAAGTCACACAGGAAGATCAGAAACGATGACGCACTACCTGCGCCGACTCTATTCAAGTGGTACTCTTGGCGACGTCGGTCGTCGAAGTCCGACACTGCTCTATACGTAAAAGTCAAGCCGGTGGAACCTTCTTCGCTGCCTTCGGCATTGCCACAAATCGACCCATCGCCGCCGAAGGCGGAAAGCAGTGGCGCTGACTGCTCCAGGTAAATTGTTATTAAAGTGATGGCTTCTGATAAGTCGTGATCAACACGTCCTTCGGACTACTTTTTTGGCTACCGTATTTTCTCTAATAGAGGCGCAGCGCCTCTATTTTTGCACACTGTCAAAAACTGCGCCTCTAATAGAGAGTGCGCCTCTATTAGAGAGTGCGCTTATGTTTTTGCACACCGACGAAAAACAAAAATACTGAGCAAACTCCGCCCAGAGCTGGCCAAAAATCGTCAAAATCTGGACAAAATCGATCATTTTCTATGGTTCTTCTGCAAACTTTGAGCTTTCCTTGCTTGCATTTTCTGCAAAACATACAGCATTTTAAAAGAATAGTCATTCCTCACCCATTCATTCTTATTCTTAGTGTGTCAACGGGTCCGCGCTACAAAAATTCGTCGGAGACAGAAAAAATTACCGCTATTAGAAGTGCGCCTCTATTGGAGAGTGCGCCTCTATTTTTTCACACTGTCAAACACTGCGCTTCTATTAGAAGTGCGCCTCTGTTAGAGAAAATACGCTATGTGCCAAAGTACGGCGTTAGCTCTTTAAAAAAATAGCATAATTGCGTCTGAGTTAATGATTCGGGTTGTCAATGCCCTTAACTTCGTAGCCAAATAGCAAACGTGCCCAAAAATTGACCGCGTTCCTGTCCGCAAATATTTTTAACCGCAGTTATCTCAGGTTCTGCCCGCAAAAGCCATACTGCAAGCTAATTAAGCGCGATTCTGCCCGCAAATTCAGTTTACTCTGCCACTTCAAGAACTAACTTGTTAAAAACTTTACTGTCCTAGGGTGTAGGCAATGTTATTCCGTCAACTTAGTCCAGCTTTTCCGACAGTTTAGTCTCAGTGGTTCCGCCAGCTTAGCCCCTCTTACTCACGAACAGTCAGCGCTTAGGCTTAGGCCTTTTTATTATCGGAAAGGGCGGGAACGGACAGTAAATTTCGTCCGTTTTGTCCCCGTAGGCAATTGCGGCCTCGCTTCTGTTCACTTCCTAGAAACATGACTTTGTACCTTCGTTCCCATCCGGCTACGAACCAGTTGGCGCTATTCCCGCCACAAAGATACCCCTAGTGAAACTGCTGTGGCCGTTGGTCTGTAAATTGTGGCGATAAATGCTTGCATGTTTCCCCACTGTGTCGCAACGGACGGAAATGAAAATCGGTGGAAACACAAGTTAAAACACCTTTCCGTTTTTCGCCGATCAGGTCCTCTTTAGGCAACGGACAACAATTTTTTGGGCGTAGGCAACAAGTTTCCCCGAAGCCTCATAAACGCGTTGTAACGAGAAGAAGCCAGATACTATTTCGCCCTAGTCCCTACGAATAACTTTGTCGGTGCAATTCCCATTTCCTTGAATTGTTCTCTCCGGTGAAGTCGGCGTCACCAGGCGCGAGTGATGCCTCCTCTAGAGGAGACGGCAGTCGGCGCTCGCACCGAAAGAACAATCGGCGTCCACACAACGCGTCTTCCCGTGCACCTCACCGCAGCCGCCGTTCGTCGTGAACCGGCCGGTATTTGAGCGATGCGCGTTTTCAGGGGAACACCGCCGGTCCGAAGTGGGTGGGTTACCAATCTAAAACTACCCCGCCCCTCCCCACCCACATCACTTGACCGGCGCTATTTTTGCTTCTTTTTTGTCGTGCGAAGCGTAAGAACATAGTCGCATACTTGTAGCTTGAGTCCCCGCCGACTACAAACACTGTGAACTGCTGTTCTTGGTATGAATATGGACCCGCCAAGCGTGCCTAGGCTGGTGGGGATGAATCCAGCAAGTTCAGTTCGATGACTTTTCTGTGGCCCCTGTAAAGATGCTCGATTTTACAGTGTTTCAATAGTGCGTTTCTTCCGTAATGCATTGGAGTGAGGTCAACGATTCCTTGAGACTGGTTTACGGCTACAAGCCGAATTATGGCATTTGCTTTCGTTTCGTCCAGCGTGCGTTCAAAAAAATAACTTACTGCGTCTGAACTCAACGTACCGGCTTTCCAACGGTCACGAACTTTACCTATGGTTATTTGCAACACCGCATTCGCTGAGCAAAACGGAACGGAGAAAGAAACGGAACTGGCATTATGGGTGATTTGAGATCAGAATTCCGGTAGAGCCACACGTATGGTGCCTTTCGATGAAACATTTTGCGCCGCTTTAAAACGGAGCTGTTATGAACGGACCAGACCGGAACGGGTAGAGGTCACTTAAGAACGACGCGGAAGGTGACGGGAAAAGTACAGAGACATAAACGACGGGAACGGAAACATGAAATCTTTGCAAGTCTTCTCATTCCTACGCTACATATGCTGCTTTTAAGACTCGCTACGCTTACTTCCGAGAAGTGTAACTTAGTATTTTCGTTCCCAGGCGGACTCAAACTTGTTGTTGCGATTCCCAAGACAATGACGTCCGCTAGGAGTCCGCTATAGCCGTCGGTCCGGGAATTTTGAATTGTCGCGACAATTTAGCCGAGTATTTCGTGCTCATTTACGAATACGTGCTGAAATACTAATAGGAAAATTGAACAAATGGTTGGAAAATATGGCGAAAACACGATACTCGGTTTCGGCCAGTAATTCGGTCCACCTACCGCTGGCCCAAATTTTCTGGTCCTGCCACTAGTAGCCGTTCCCCTAGCTCGCTAGTCCCGCTCTTCGGCTATGGTCCGTTATTGTTGCGCATTAGAAAGCAGTTCGCTTTCTTGCGGGACTGCGCATAAACGAGTAATTTCCTCGCTATTCATGCGCTGCGCAATCTGACACGCAAATGCCGCGCATAGCCGGCGGCGCATGAATGGCGCTCTGCGCAAGCGATGAATGAGCGCCAATTGAGCAGAGCTTAGCGCCAGAGGCTAAGTGAGTTCAATGGCGCAAGCGCCGTTCAGCGCCACCACGCGTTCCTTTCAGCCGCCGAGCCATAACGACTCGCGGTGGCCGGCCACCTCAGGCTACCACTGCGAGAGGTCGTCATGGGAACGCTTGTGCCCGGCCGGCGGCGCGCCACAAAATTTTGTGGCATCTTGCGCGCCCCGGCTGCCACCACCAACTTAAGCGGCGCTTGACCGGCCACCTCTCCAAGGCGGTGGCTGGCCACCTAAATAAACAAGCGGCATGGTGTCGGAAGATGTGTCCGTCGTTTTGTGGCCAGAAGGTGGCACAAGCTGCCACCGGCCGGCAGGTCACCCTTTTTTCTGGCTGTAGTTCCTTCCGCTTGTGGCCGGGTTCTAGTGGTGGTAGTCGCTGGTTGGTGGCTACTGTACACATAGTACTACGAAGTATGTGGCAACCGCCGAGCAAAGTTGAGTGAATTAGGTGGCCACTCAAGGCGCTAATTATTGGCGTCTAGGTGGCAGCCACCGAGTACACGCCTTCTACCCCCAACATTGAAGCGTGCCTCCAGTCTCTACGCAATCAAACCCGCATCATGCGACAATATAGCATGCCACAGGTATCGCCAACGGTGGCGCGGGAAGTGTTCCGCTAATTACCCGCGGACAGAGTGAACAAGATTAGGTGGCAGGTGCCGCGCTAGGTGGCTCGGTGGCAAACACTTTTGTGGCGCTAATCCCACTGGGATTAAAGAGGCATATCGGTAGTATACAAAAAGCTGTTTAATGTCGTTTGTCACGTGCCACAGAGGCTTTTTAGAGCGGTGGCAGATGCCACCTCTTCTGACCGGATGATATGTTGCCACCAGCTTCACGGCAGGATTCATCCGGGAAAAAATGTCCTCTTCCCGCAAGGAACAACATATGCCTTCCCAGTCTTAGCGTAGGTATGAAGCCACAGCTTCTGCCACACGCCACATCCTTCATGTGCCACCTTTTGTCGTCGCCCCTGTTGGGCTTCCTCCTTCTTCCCGCTTCCCGCATATCGTCATTTATTCCCGCCAGAATTAGCGCTGTGCGATAATTATGAGCCGCAGCTGATCCTGGATTATCCCCGCGAAGCCATTTATGCGCCCGCCGATTTGCATGTAGCGGAGCTGGAAGCATTTCTTGTTCTGTTGCGCGTGATTACCAGCGACCGACAGCGCCCTTCGCAGACCATGTTTTGACGTTTCGCAGTCTCAGTGCAAAAAGCTTCTGCAAATCTTGTGGATGGTCGAGTTGAAGAGCAAAATTCGAACAGTTTTTCGGTTTTTTCGGTCGGTTTTGTGGCGTTGCACTTTTGCACTTCGGTCCTTGTCGAGGGGCACGTCCGTTCTACGTGCGGATGCGCTGAATTTATAGCGTATTTACCCGAATAGATATTTAAACGTGTTTCCACCATGGGCACTTTTGGGGTGTGACTTCTACCCGGCGTGGGCGTCTATCGAGTAAATACGGTAGCTGAACGCCGCGACATGTAGAGTCAATGTTTTCAGGCGTTTCTTTTCGTTTTTGAATGCTTAACGACGAGTGCATCTTCTCTGCCAAGGGGGGAGGATTCAACGGACGGGCTATTTGAGGGAGCTGATAGTGAAGGGGAGGCGTAGTAGCCCCATGTTCCTCGCTATAGATTTCCAGCTCACAGGAACGAGAGGAGTTGGAAGTACGACATACTGACACATGAGGTAAAGTCGAGGAATGTAGGGCGACCAAAGCATTTCTCCGTATCTGACGTGGCTTTCGGGAGAACGGCTTTCGGACATTTTTTCCGCGATTCAGCATCACTTAGGACATGGCATAAGCGTACCAAAAAATTTAGGATTAATTCGAACATCCACAGATAATTTAGGTTCCTTAAGTAATGTGGGACAGACGGGCCGGCCGAAGAATTTCCGTTTTTGGGCAAATGTCAAACTAAAATTTCTTCTTTAAACAGCTCCCTGAGTCGCTCAAATTTTGTTCTTTCGCAGTCGTTTTTAAGGAGTAATCAAACGCTAAATCTGCTCCTCTATCTAACGAACCACTCAAAACTATTCTTTCGTCGACCACTGCTCATTTCTCCATGCGTTCTCTTCTTCTCGCCGCACCCCAGCGACCCGGCCGGCTGGCTGATAGACTCCCTCCGACGAGCAGGACATGTATCCGGCCATAGCTCAGTTGGTAGAGCGGAGGACTGTAGAAATGAGCGGACATCCTTAGGTCACTGGTTCGAATCCGGTTGGCCGGAGCTTCTTTTTTCGCCTTTGTACTAACCGCTTTTTCTTTTCGCTTTTTACTTACGCACTGCTGGCCTTACGGTGGGACTTACAAACTGTTTTCTGCGGAAATTTAGGAGTCTTTCGCGATTTTGAGTCATTTGACGAGCGCAGAAACACGCGCAAATGCGTCTTCAAGACGCGTTCATTTGTGTGTTTCGTATGCCACTGATGAACATTTGCCTGAAGTACAAATAGGTTCTACCTCGGAGACGTCTACACTAAGGCCAAGCACCTGGCATAACAGCAAAATGCCGAGTTTTCGGCAAGGCGTCTCCCAGCTGGATTCCTTTGATCTCAAAATGGCCGAAAAATTCTCCTTTCGATTCCACCCGTCAGCCTTGGCTTAGAAATGCAAAACTCCGCAAAATTTATTAGGTAACATTTTCCAAAGATTATGTCAAGCTTTTATGTAGATGAAGCTCGCAGCATTTTCCTTCTGGTAAAAGCCAAATTAAGCGATAGTAAGACGCGCACGTACTTGGTGCATCATGGCATGAAAAAATGGTGCCGTTATTGTTATGCCCCCTTGCTAAGGGTGGGACGTTCACTTCACGTTCAGTCTTCGAAATATTTCCGTTCTCAAACGATCCGTTCAACCCGTCCCTAGTGCTCCTCAGTCGTAGAAGTAGCTAACGACAAGGTGGTATCCAACGTCACGGCCATCTTCACCCTTTAAAATGTTTAAAGCCCGTTCGCGTACTGTTCTCATACGGCCCGGTCTACCCGTTCCATACCTGCTCTCGCCGAACTCTATCTCGTGCCGTATGCTCTTGCCGTGAGGCCTTGCCCGTGCCGTTATCACGGCAAAACGGTACTGCGTGGCGTTAAACCTCTAGCGAAATGTTTGCTTACTTTCGAAGCGCTTCGCAACACTGAACGTTCTTTGCGTCATAATTATCCATTTCCAGGCCTGTTGCGACCTTCGCTCTCCCGCCCGGAGCGGCTGACGCAAATAGCAACGCGCAAAAACCAAATCATCCGGTCGAGCAGGCGACCCTTGTGCCCAAAGCGTCTCACGCCGGCCAAATATCGCCCCTAACGGCGTCCATTCTTCATCGTCGGCAGCTTGAACCGCTTCACGTGGACGAGTTGAAACCGGCTAAATCGGTCCACTTCGAAGACGACCCCTACTCGGTGCTAGCGAGCAAGCGGGACGCGAAGAAGGAGATTAGCGCCGTCGACTCCGGAAACGCGATGTCGCAGGGCAAGAAGCCGTCGACGACCATGCCCCAGGCGGAACTCGCAAGAGCCATTAACCAGGTATAGCGCTGCTCAGGGCACGAAGGCACTCTACACAAGATTTAATGGAAGTGAGGCAATGAAAAGGAATCGCAGCATCTTAAGACGCTTCTTTACAGAAAGCGGCACTACCCTTTTGCACCGTGTCTTGTGACCAGGGCCGTTTTAGCGGGGGGGGGGGGGTGCACCCTCTATCGGCGGCGTTTGAGATGATGCAATAGGGTAAGATGGGACCCTTTTGTGTTAACGGGCCTGGAAAGTCGGGCAGCCTTAAACACCACATCCTACAGCCAGATCAGCTAGGTAAAGCCCTAACGTCCTAGGCTAGTACCGGACATGCGTCCGGCTAGTACCGGACCGCCCCTGTCAATACGTGTCTCCGTGTTTGGTTTGGTTACGTAAGTCGGTTTTCGAACAATGCCAAGTAGTTCTCGTATATCGCTTCTAAAATGGTTTCACCTGAACTTGCTTTTACATGCTCTTCGGTAGCAGAATATTCAGGGCTTTGTCATAGTTCTCTTCTTTCCAGGCGCTTGTCATAGCTTTTATAGCTTTTTGATGTGATTGCTCATATGTGCATTCCTTCGAGCAAGGCATCTCTGTGCACGCGCAGACATTGCCTTGCGTGCACGTCTATCTCAAAGCGATTATATTCTAGAATGCAATGGGCCGTGAACGTTTGGGTCATATTCGACCCTGGAAGCGTGCCCGTAATGCGCATTGCGGGCATGCACGCATTCGTGTCTACGCATTTTAGCCTCTTGTTCGTTGCATTTATCGCGCCTTTCGAAAAACAAAACAACTAAAAATCACTGAGCCGGAAAAAGAGAAAAGAATTTAGGGCGAATATCAAAATTTTCGGACTTCGCATAACGAAAAGCTTGACTTTGCGGAACTTTATCCGGAGAAATGACCGCAAACTTGTGGGATTTGCTTTACTATGCATGCAAAAAGACGAATGATAATACTTGTTTTGACATCCTGTAGTGCCAGGCCGAGCCCAAGCTTAAGTCCTGCGGAATAGCCTAAGCCTTAGAATAAGGAACAGCTTCTGCAAGTTGAGCATTCCGAGCGTTGAGTAAGGTTCGGGAGCGGAGCGGTCCAGCCCTGGTGCCGTTCACCATGGTCCTCAAAAACCAAATTCGTCCCGGATTCTACGCTGCATATAATTTCATTCCAGTGATGTCTACTTTTTATATCTAACGCAAAGTAGAACTTCTATCATTTCTGGCGTTTTCCATAGCGCAGTTAACAGCGGACTTCATTTAGTACCTCGTCAGAGCCGGTCTCAGCTCCACCGCCGCAGCACTACAGGAAGAGTGCGAGAGCAAGCGGATTCAGCTGAAGCGTCGTGCGGCGAACCTGAACCGTACCTCGGAGCTCGACGACTTCAAGAAGAAACTCTTGTTTCACTACGAGAAGGGTGATCGGGCGAAGTTCTTCAAGATCTGGAACGAAGCGCTGCCCGGCGAAAGCCTCAGTGAATCCGCTCAAGTCCTCGAATTCCGGCTCAGAGTCTACTTCGCCACCTACCCGCTCCGGAAAACCCCACCGGTATGTCAATTGCTTGGAATGTGCTAAGAGAGGCCACAAGTGGCTAGAGGCTCAATCATACCATGAAATGCCCCGTATACCTAGACGGCCGTACCGTACTACGGGACGTACCGTACTGCGTACCGTATTCTGCGGTCGGTCTTCAAACGGCTACCAGGGAACAATTTAATTTTTTGGATAGCGCAGGCTGCATGCCGTGCTTTGGACTACATGTGTGCTGGCCATGTACCAAGCGGTACCGCATGCACAAGCATGTATGCTTGAATGCTACGTGGGATCGCATACTAGCGGTACAATGCCAGTTCCAGGCGAAGGGGGAACTTTCAAATTTGCGCCCAGCCTCTCTACAGACGGGGAAAACCTTTCTTAGAGGCTTGCTTCGAGGCACATTTTCTTTACGGGTCCCCGCGAGTTGCTCCGTTCTCTCCGGCCTGCATTCTAGAAGCTTGGTTATATTTAGGACAAGCACGAGTACAAAGAGAAACTAACTGACCTCAAGAGCTACCTCGAAGAAGGCGCTGGCGCTAACTTTGCATCGAATCCCGAGCTGGTGCAGTACTTCGCATTGCCCTACGTCAACGATCCACACAAGCACCCGATATTCAAGGACGTCTTACAGGTAGTCCAGCCCATCCTTGACGTAGAAAAAGCTTTTTATGGGCTCGGACCGCCATTAAAATCGCTACTTTTCAGAAGAAATGGTCCAAGAGTCTGCAGGAGCAATTACTGCGCGAGTTCAGTCGCAACTTTATGACGCCGAGCGACAGCGAAAGCGACGAAGAACCTAAACTTGTCGTTTGGAAGGTATTTTGCCCGCTATGCGTCAGACGTGGCTTATATGCGGTGTTTTAGCGCACCTACGAGCAGCAGAAGTCCCAAGGCCCGTCTCCAGCTCCTGAGGGCGAAAAGTATCGCGACTACCGCGAGCTTCAGGACGACTACTACCGCATCATCGACATCGCCGGGGAGTTGATCGATTGCTTGGAGAACACTACGCGTGGCAAAGCGGTACGTTACCTCCGTGCACATGCTGAGCCGAGGATTCAAATTTGAGTTATTCCAACCTAAATCCGTGGTTGGTCGATTCCGGAGCCTAAACCGGGGAGGAGAGGGACATGATGTTGGAGATCACTGCTAAAACCCCTGAGCTCAGAGTCGGGGCTGTCATTTCTCCTCGTAGCTGCGGCTCCGGTAAGAAAATGCGAAAGCGTCCGACATAGGACGGCAATTCGTGCGGCGAACTCAAAGTTTAAAAGGATTTTCCTAGAGCAGTGGGCAAAGCTTTGAAAACTACTTTGCGTAACGCGTTCGCAAAGCATTCTAAGTGGCTTTAACCGGAAATTTACTCTAAACGGGCAACCAATTTCTCATACTGAGCCCGGCTCCGGAGCTTGGAGCCACATCGAGAGCTAGCGGAAGCCGGAAGCTGGAGCCTGCATCTTCTCCGGATCTAACTTTCAGCAAATGACCAGCTCTGTTTAGATCTCACCTGAGCTGGTCGCCGACATCTCCTCGCGCCTCGCGGAATCCAACCAGGAAGCCGAGCGTCGTATGCAGAGGAGCGCTATGGCCGTGAAGAAGACGGTTAGCGCCGTGAATGCAGCGGCTACGCTGCGCCGCAATCGCTCGCTCAATGCCAGGTATGAAGCAAGAGAGATAGACACAAAGTACCAGACGATTTTAGAGCTGAAGCGGCTCGTCGACGGCCGGAACCCGCCTCGCCGATCAAGAAGGCAGAGTCGATGGGAAACCTGATCCCCGCGGACCCGAAGGCTCGTCCTTCGCCGACGATCACGAAAACGTCAGTTAATCATACGTGAAGCAAGCGTGTACCTTGACCGTAGCGCCCAGTATTCACTTGGCTTTTTGCCTCATTGAGCTGACCCCAGTAGTACCTCCATTTCTGCATGTTGCCCTTTGAAAAGTTCAATAAACTCTTTGCGGTTTTCTTTCGGTTATTTAAACGCTTGTTATCGCACATGGCAGGAATGGAGGTATTATGACATGAGTCTAGCGTAGTGTAGTGTAGGAACAAGTGCAAGACCGGCGGCAACCGAAACACGATGCTGCACTCCGTAATGCTTTCAGTTTTATCGGATTTTGCTCGGTCATATGCCGCTTCCAAAACAGTTTCAGAGGCATCTTGGCATTCCGATTACGAATTATCCCGTCCTATTTCCGCATAAAACACGCGAATCCCGATGTTTCGATTCCCTTGAAATGGCCCGTCGTCAGGTGCCAATATGTAAGCAAGCACCAACCGCACTCCTCATGTAGTGCTGCCAATAAAGTGCACTCGGCCCTCCCGAAACTTATCCGGCTCCGATTCCGACGGCTTACCCGTTCCGAGTTCCAAATGAAGAATAGAATCGGATCCATTCCGAGAGACCCCTAGCAGTAAGGATCCACAACCGCACCATATTACCGCCCGTACCGTGCCTCGTACCATACTGGTACGGCACGGGTACGCGGTCCAGAACGGAGTAGGGTACAGCACCAGTTTTCTCGGTTTAGCTCTACCGGTCTAGTATTGTACAGTTGGAACTGTACGGTACGGAGCACGCTGCGGCTACTGATTGCCGATATTCACCAAGCAGACTAAAGAGGAGCCAGGGCAGGGCCTAGTGCATACGGGACTCAAGCCAGCGGGAATCAAGACCGAGACCATCTGCACGACTCAAAACCGTGGCCGTGGGTATCCGGACATGGCCAGCATTGATAGGTAGTCGGTAAAACACGGCCTTCGCCACAACCCGCGCCTAAAGCCGTGCTCATCATTCACGCATTGCTTTGTTTCAGTTCAAAGCCGCCGGTGGAAGACAAGGGTCCGCGGATCAACCCGATTGTCGCCCAGCTGAGCTTCACGAAGATGTCCAACCAGTTGATCAAAAATCCGAGCGCTCGGAGCAGCGCACTGCTTCTTCAAGCGCTGCGATACGTAAGCGTACGGTCTGTTACAGGGCTACGACGCGATTTTTAGCAAATGACAAAGGCACCGTCGTTGATCATCGCCGACGCTACGCTGAAGATATTCGCTCAGAAAGACTTCCTTTCGCTGAGGAATCGCAAAAATGTAAGTACGAATAGACATGGACTAGCGATGGCGACCCATGCCGTACTGTGGAGCCGTGCCGTGGTGCCATGATTACGGCACGGGGAGGGGTGTCTCCGCCATCTCTAACGCGCGCCCGGGGATCGGTCCCCGAGTCTCCATTGGTCGACAGTCGGCCAGGGTTGTTTGTGTATGTTTTTCCGAGGACGGAAGAACTAAAGAGTTTTTCGAACTCACTCATATTCCGCATGATCTTCTTCAGTTAAGCTTTTAAAAGTCTAACACCACTAAAATACACTGTTTGGCCCATAGTACACCAGTAGTGTAACGTTGGACCCTACGGTGTTGAGCTCTAGGAAACGGAGTATATTCTTAAAACATTTTGACCGTCTATGCCGGTTTTTCAGTTTTATTTCTGGCCGAATCCATGCCGATAAACGAAATAAATCATTCACTTCGAATAAGTTCGATGTACGGCAGCTATTTAGTCGGTCGTTGCGACGATCTTCGCCCAGTCTGAGCCAAGCATCGAGACCAAGGAAGAGCTTGCACGCCTGCTGAACGCGATCGTCTCCTTCAAGACCGGCCGGAACTACCTCCTTTCGATTGCTCAGGGCAAAGAACTGCTCTATCAGATGGCCCTCGCGTTGCGAACGAAGAAGCTCGAGAAGTATGCCGCTGATCACTCGCTGGCGGTGTTGCAGAAGATGAGCATTAGGTGAGCGCATCTCAAGCACTATCGACTTACCTGGGGATAGTTGTGAGCAGACGCGTTGATCTCACCAGCGGTTGACATGTTGAGAAAATAGTCGATAGGAATACGAGGAATCGGACACATTTTCCGATTCCGATTCCAAAAATGGCCGGTATCCGATGCCGATCTTGCTTCCCATCTCAGCCCTGGCCGAAAATGGCATCGAATATCCGTCTTTTTGGAATATGGAGCGATAATAACTTCATAACTTTGAGGAGAAAGTGTTTGAATGGCTTGTAGAATCGCTATCCTATGTCGAAGGTATTTCCTAAGTCCTAGATGAATGATACCCCATGCCCTGTACGGCACCTGAGGAATTTTAGTCAACGAATTTGCACGTCTTCTCCCAAACCATAAAACTGCGTTTCAGATGCCTCGTCCAAAAGGAGCTCATTCTCAGCGGAATGATCGAATGGCTCCTGCAGTTCCTAGCGTCGAGGCCGGGGAACTTCTCGCTTGAGTACGGCACCGCACTCCTCATGAACCTCTGCTTGAATACCGTCAGTCAGTCGACCGTCTTGCGCTACAAGGACCAGCTGCTGTTGCTGATGGAGACGCTGATGAAGCACAGCAACGTTCAAGTAAGCGCTGACGAAATCTGGGGGTATCACATGCTTACTTCGGCGGCGGATCTAAAAACCAAACTCGAAATCTAAAAACGAATCAGAATTTCCAAATGTCGAATGTTTCGTCAAAACTTGACGGTTTCCAGTGCAAGTTTGATCGCAAAACTGCGTCCCTGCAGATGGTCTTCATCCTGAATGGTTCCAACAACGCTATAACAAGGTCTGCGAGAAGGTATGCCGGTGCTTGCAGGCCATGGCGTTGGACCAACTCATGCTTGAAGCCGCTCGGTAAACTACCTATGAGATATTCGTGCAATTTCGCTAAAATGCATAAAAATAAGACAAAGCGCTAGAAAACCGGATGCGCTGCGGATGTCCGAGAAATGCACTTCACCTAGTGCCTAATTCGGAATTCGTCACATTTTCCCGCATTCCGCCCCTCCATTTAGATCGCTCCGTACGTTAACGGAACACTCTACTGCATCTTCGCGTTTGCAAAGATCCGTACCGCGGCGAAAGAAATGGGCTTCGAGAAGCTGCTAGAGGACAAAATGGCGAAATCGGACGCACCGGAAAACGAGCAGCAGATACCCATCGTGCTGCGCGTGCTTCGTGGAGGTAAGCGGGAATTTAACACTTTAGTACTCGGATGACGGAGAATGAAGCAGCTTGCCGACGTCGGTCATCTTACCTTCCTCTTAAGGATGCGCATTCGAAAAAAGTTTCCGGACTGCACGGCTTGAGCCTCCGTTGAGCCTCCGCTAAGCTTCTTGTTGGGCACCCAAACTGGCGCAGAAAACGGCCGTAGGAAAACTAAGGCATTCGTACCTATAATTCCAAATTAAAATTTACTAAAATTGGAACAATACAGAGAAGATTAGCATGGCCCTGCGCAAGGATGACACGCAAATTCGTGAGGCATTCCAAATTTAAACAGTCGCTAGCGTTGATGGCGGTGTTGTAGCGACGTGTGCTATCCTCTGACCTCACTCGTGAAGCGTGATTATAATTTGATGACTCTAATCCTCCTTTTTTTCGCATAATACTTCCTACGCCTGGTCGGTGAGCAACAATCTTATACTTTTTTCTGTGATTCATACCAGGAATGAGCCCAATGGACCGAAACCCAACGAACCAATGGCCAAGACCTAAGAGGATTTGATGCGCCTTTTTGTAGCTTGGTTTAGAGAAAGTCATACTTTCGTGACAATATTTCGTTGACCGGAATCATGTAGCTTATCTTACAATATTCCTCTCTCTGCGAGTGTAAACACGTGCCAGGGTCCCAGCTCAAATCACGGCCACACAGACAAGGACTTTACACTATTTTGAAACACGTTATTCACCTATCCATACATTTCCCGGCCATCTCTTAAATGGCTGCTATTTTTCGGAAATATTCCTTGAGGTTTTGCCGGCAAAATGATAGAAAAATCAAAAAAAAATCCTGAACTTTTCCCTCGTAAGTGATTGGCTTCATCTACGCAAAGCTCTAAATTTTTGATCTGTTGCTGCAATGGGAATCGGGCATAACTTGAAATTAAGTAAATTCTCGGTTTAAGTCCTCAAAAAATTACTCAGCCTTGTTACGCGCCATTTGAGGCTTTTCCCTCTTTCTGAAGCAAATAAAATCTGCCCTTCAATCCTCAAAATACATTACGCGTGCGGTGAACTCGTCTCAATGCGCACTAATCTCTTGTTTGCTCAATCGCTATTCACCTCACCGCTGTGCTTTTGCGCAAAATCCCGTCGTCGCGACCTCAGACGCCCGCCGTGCGACCAACGCGCTGTCTTGCATCGACCTTTATGCAACAATCTGGCGGGTGGCAGGAAGCGGCGACCACTCTGAGTGTCCATCCGCGGCGTCGGACGCCCCACTGACCGGGTTTTTTTCTCGCCTCCGCCTCTATTCTTCGCCGGACGATGGCCTCGACTGGGGCTCGCGCGTCCAACTGCACCCAACGCTTTGGCGGAGAATGACTCCTCTCGACGGGGCGCGGAGACAGACGATGAGAGAGAAAAAAGCACGCGAGAGATGGATTGCATTAGACGCGGATGCTTCCTTCTGCTGCTTGCAGCATCCAGACCACGCCGCTGCTGGCTGCAACGTGTGAATTCGTATCGCCCGTTTTTGAAAGTGGCCGAGGGGAGACTTTTTCGCCGTCCTGCAAGTGACCGCAGCGGCAGTGTGATAATTCTGATTAACTGCGGCAGAATTGTCGCAGGCCACTGCTTGCTTTGACCGATGAGTTTAACTGGTTTCGGCTGTCCTCATTTGTTTAAGCTAAGAGGCCTCGTACAAAAAGATGCGTCCGCGTAGATCCGTAGGTCAACTCCCGTCGTGGCCAAAGCATGTGCCAAAATCAAAGACGACCTCAATTCGTATTTCTCCCGCTTCGCACTGTTGCTCAACCTTCGTGAACGCTTATGCTGAGGCTTTTTCTTAGGGTACGGACTAAGGGAAGCGTATAACGTTTAGGTCATTCCTTGCAATGGCGCAAAAATGTATGTACGATCCGGAGCGATGTTCATTTTGAGGTCTCTCGCTGGGCACTTATTTAGAAAGGTGTAATACCCATGGCTCAGGTGCGAGTAATTTCTGTCCCCAAAATGGCACGTAGTCGAAAGTCGGAACAAATAGGAAAGGCCAACGAGACCTTTATTGGAGGCTGACTAATTCTGGTTCGTACGGAACAAGTAATCATGAGGCTAGCGGAGTTTTGTCCAGAATTTCTGGGACTGCAAAAACACGGGTAATTTTTCCTGAAAGACACGATCCTAGCTGTTTGTCGTATTACTCCGACGTCCCGGCAGGTAGCTCGCCCCTCAAATCTCACCTTCCCCGAATCGGTCGGTCCCTTTGCGCCCGCCGCTGGTCCTCCCGTGCTCTTTTTGCACGCTTCCAATTCTTCTCCTCCTTTCCGACGCGCGTCCACGTCCGCCGCGTCGTTGGTCTCGGGTGGCGACAAACGACTGGCACCAGCGCGCCGCCGCCGCACCACTAAATGTCCACACTTCGTCGGGGCGCAGACATTCGCTGCACTCGTTGGACAAGTGAGTCTCCACGGACAACTGCAGCCGGGCTAGCGGTCTGCCCCGCGAAAGTGCAGTCTTTGGCCTTCGCGTGGCCCCTGCTCGGAGAGGTCACGCTTCCTTCACGAGGAAAATGAGCAAGAGCTTAAGCGGGCGCCCAGGAGAAAGAGAAAGAAACTTCGCTGCCCTAATTCCACCTCGAAAGGAGGCCCATGCCTGGCTCTGTCTGGTTCCCCCAGGTGTTTGTCTAGCGCGTCCCTTCTCAAAAGCGATAGTGGTCCACTGAAACTGAGACTATTCGCAATTCGATGCGCAACTCAGCAAGAAACTTAAACCTCTCAAGGCTTGTCTGGCGCTTGATAACCCTCTTTGGCTCCTTCTCGGGCCAATGACCTGCGGATTACGACAAAATGTCAGACGACATAAACCTTGTGCTTGTGGCCTCTGCGAAGTGTGCAAAGCTGGAGCAAAAAGTAATGCTTCGAAATACAGATTATAGCAGTTTGTTTAGTCACCGAAAGACCGGCTCAGTATTCGTCAGGTTGTGGCCGGACAAGACAAGCTATATCGGAGGCCTAGCCGGGACTTGTAGACTGGTTCCTCTTGAAAGAGAAAAAACAGGTTTTTGTAGGTGGGAACATCCGCTTTGCGAAGGTGTGTCCTGAATGCGAACGTGGCTTCCCCAAAGATAAAGCTCGGCTGCACCTTGCTCCCAAGACTGGAGATGGGGCCACACTGGCCGTAGGAGTACCTATATTGGAATTATGCTCTTTTTAACAACAAAGTGCATTGCCTTCTGACATGCGTGTAGGTGACGGCGCAGCATTCTCCAACGAAAGACTAGCGCTAGGAACCAGTAGAAAGATCTTCAAAAGCTACGCCGTTCGTTCTCATCTCAATTAGTCGCTTCTATGCGTTGCGTTCGCCTGTGCTCTTTCGTATCGTCACTGGGGCAGCTCTCCTTCTATATTCATTTGTGCTAAGCACACATAACTGCCGGCGCCATGACCTTTCCTGCAAAATAACACCTGCGATCCGACTCGCTCCGTGGCGCATGAATTAGTAAACATCGTGACATTTTAACTCGGTTAAACATGTGCATTGTCTACGTGCGTCCGCGTAGGTCGGTGGAGGAGGCTAATTGAGCTGACTGCAGTTCGAGGGCGAGAGAAAAGCGGACGGTACTACCGGTAACCAGTAGTAGGTAGCGCGGCCGGGCCCGCCCTGGGCGGTGCAAGGGGCTGAGCCTTTTTACGGCGTCGGCCTTTAACTGGCGACCCAAAACCTGACCTTCAACTAAAATAACTCGCCGGAGCGATTTCCCTGCCTAGTGCGGCAAAAGTTACTTTAAGCTAATAGCCTAAAAACAAGATTTTGAAGGTAAATGTGCTTGTCATGGATACGCCTTACGCATGAAGCACCAACTCCACCCCAACCCGCCACCGTCCAATTTCGACGCTATTGCCTTCTCGAGCGTGCCTTTGTTTAACGAGTTCAGCAGAATTGCAAAAATTATTCGTCTTTTGGACTTCGTTGGCGCACTGAGTAAGTGTGAGCGCATGCCGAAAGCTGAAACGACTATACCTAAGTGCTTGAGTGTTTAGTAGGCACTAGTGAATTGGCTACAATTCTACCAAGTATGTCCGCGTATCGAGCAGCTCAGCGCAGAGCAACTAGTCAACAAATCCTAAGCCAGCCGATTATTTCAGGCGGCTTTACCTTATGATCAGGCATACGGTAATGCCCTGAGGACCGTGCTCATCACACGGGGAGTTTGACATAAAACTAAGTGCTTAGCCCAAGATCTGTGCGCTGCCCGTATGCTGTTCTCTGCAATGTGCTAGGAAGATCATATGTGTGTTTACCAGTTTTTTTGGATCTTAGCAGTGTTTATGCGTGCACCTTGGTATGCGGTAGGTCGCAGAGATCGCGTCTAGCTTGGTTATACCGACTGGCTTGTAGTGACTTTTCCAACATCATGCGCATGTTTACGAAGACCGATCTTTTCGGAAAATCACATTTCAAGGAAGCCTCCATGGCATCAGCAAAAAAAAGTGTAGAGTGTAATCTTCTGCACGGGACGCTAAAGATGCGACTCGCTGGAAGAGCTATAAGCGGTTTAGGCTTAGCAAAGCGCAACCCTACAAAGTCCTCGCGATGCAGCTACCAGGATGGCGCTCGGTTTGCAGTTCTTTGGTTATACCTGCCTTTGAAGCATTCGGGCTTGTGACACTGGTTAGAATGTCGCAAAGATCGCATTCTCCGTTGGCTAGACAAGAGCCACGTACAGTGAAAAGCATGAGACACTAAGGGAAAGAAGCACGCATCGGAACGAAGCTAATGCCGCCGTGGTTCGCGGACTTGGACTTCGCGATCTTGGTCGGTAGCTTCGAATAATCGCAGACGCCGAGAGAACCTGAAGCCTCAAACGTTCCATTTTTCGTGGCCGACTCGCTTCACAGCCGTGGCTGGAAGCAGTACCATTGGTGTTACTCAAATCCGAGGCTTAAAGAGTCTTCTCGTGGGTTACGCCTAGACAGATACCCGAATCTTTTCAAACTCATGAAGTCCGGTGACTGAGCGACTTGCGGATAAATGTGAAACCGCTTCAGGGTATAAACCTTCCCAGTCCGCTGAGTGCCTCTTTGCGCAGAAGCTATACCCGGTTCCGGATTAACTAGGCAAAATCCCACATTGCTCTCGAGCTGTCGGTAGAAAACACCCTGCCCTTTTGCAGGCTTTTACATGTGTACCTTTTGCGACTTCGCGGCGCGTGACTGTCATCACCTAATTTGGGCATCTTCCTCATGACCGGTACAGAATCCTGCGCGGTTCTCTGCAATATACGTATCCGGTTTCGGATTAGGCATCCCGATTTCTAGGTTGTTAGACTAAGGTAAGGATTGCAGAGGCCTCCACAGGTGCACAATGTACTTTTGCGGATTTTTAAGTCCACTATAAATATGTGGCCGCCTGGTAAACGCAGGTATCACAGGGCCGGTCGTTCTTGACTCAGTGCTCTAAGTCCTCGACCTCTACGGGGTTATAGGTCCTTTCAAGCCACGTTGGTCGGTCTTCGTAAAACACCCGCTACGCTTTTGAGCCATGCTGTCCGTGGATGTCCTGCTCTCTGATTCGAAAATTCACAAACGATTCCGATTGTCTGTGTCGATTCCATTACCGGTTCCGGTTGCTTTAATGTTGTGCGAAGCCTTCTGTTTTTTTTCGGCAGATTCTAACTCTGGCCATCCTTCCCGTTAATACTTCGGTGAACCTTATGTCCGCAGAGTTTGGCGCCAACCAAAGCTTTTGCGGCGATTCGCCAATAACGCGTTGCCATCGACCGCACGGTGTCTGCGCGGCAGACCAGCGGCGACATTTCGGCAAACGTGGCGCGAATGTGCGCCGCCGAATTCCCAGGGCTCGCGTCTGCTCCTGCGGCTAAGTGAGCTGTAATTACGCGTCGCAACCGCTAAAGAGTACCTTTAAAAGTGCGATTCGCCCTGGCGGTATCGTTCTGGATATCGCACGCGCGCACCGGGAGGACTCATCGATGGATGCCAGCCAAATTGCCGGTGTCCGTAGGACAGTGGAAGTAAACAAGCTTATGCGATAGCCACCAAGGAACGAACCCAGCTTCCGCTGATGTTGTTTCGATGGTGCATGGCTTACGGTGACAGTTACGGCCGCTAGAGTCTCCTGGCGCTTCCTGTTCTTGTTCCATATTCTCAACCTACGTACAATTCGGTTGTTTCGATAAGCTGCCTTTCGTGGCTTTTCGAACCCCAGCAACTTCTTCTTATTAAGGGCTCGGTGTGGTGCCATCCTAGAATCTCGTGTAAATGTTTCTCCGTACGGAGGACGGCATGGTCCTGAATTTACGCCAGTTTATCGTGCCGTTCCGGCTTTTCGCCATTTCAGTGCAGCTGCTGAACACCTTAGATAACTAAACTCTGGTGCAGCTCTTGCGCTCTGTAAGGTCTGAAAATGTGTGCAGTATACTTCTCAGAGCGAAACGAGAGGCGTCGGAGAACAGAACTGAAAACAGCACGGAAGGTCGGTACCGACTTCTAGTCACTAGACCACGGCACAGCTGCGAGAAAGTTTGACATAATCTACGATTCTAGAGGGGCGAGCAACATGATTATTCGCAAGAGTCAAATGAATCGGATCCTTTGATGACCTAATTGTTTGATACGACACCCGTATGGGTCCACTTCCATACTAATGGGCATCACTACTGTTCAAAAATACATTGTTTTCCCAAATGAACTAAGGAAAACATGGCCCCTCCTCATGAAGTACTACCCCCCGCCACTCCCTACACCGTCGAAGTCTCAGTAGTACCATGAAGGTTGGTGGCAGGGGGAGGGGTCCATGAAATGTCTCACAAGAAACCGTCCTTGCCTGCTGAGCCCCGACTTTTTGTCTTTATCCCTTTTCTCGTTCTTGTCCTCACATGTCCTTCAGCTGCATCGGAATTCGGCGTGGGCCTCGTAATATCGTCGTCCACTTTTGCTCCGCTCTAATTTGCCCTCATTTCGTCCGAAGCGACGAGGCGAAATTTTTGGTCTCCTTCCTCTTTCCTTCGCAGACGGGCGGGCCATAGCGGTTTTTGGGGGCTCCTCGCACTTCTCGGCGGTGCTTGTTTGCGGGGCTCAGCGCGGGAAAATGAGCCGCCACGGCCACGAGAAGCCCGCCGCACTCGCTGGTGGCTGTCACAGCATTGGGCGGTGGCCCGTGCATACACTGAGGCGCGCTCGTGAGGGCCGGCCAGACGGACATTTGAGTCACGACGCGGTGGAAAAAGCCGACGAGAAAGGGCCACTGCGAAAACGGGGAAGGAAGAAAGACGGCTGCCCCCAAACGCCCCTCCGGCGGCCGCCGCCGGCGGAGGCCCCGCGTGGAAAATCCGCGTCCTCCTCCTCCTCGCAATCGTTTGTTTTCCTCCGCTGACACCACCCTCTCCACGACTCGAGTCTTTGACCTCGCGCCGCCGCTATTCCTCCCCGTCCGTCGGTCCTTTTCAAATACGGATTCCAACGAGTGCGCAAAAAGACGATCCACTGGACCCGCGATATTGCGCAATCAAAGCCAAAAGTTCATCTCACTAAGACTCTCTGAAGGGCTCACCTGCGCAAACGTCGATCCATTCTGCTAGGTTAGCTACCTCCAAATGATCCGTTCTTGTTGTAATTTTGGTCTCCACATTTGCTAAACTGAGAAAAGACGGAAGGGCCGTGTATCGAGTCGGAGGTTGGAAAAAAAGATGATACCCCCGTTCAGAATTCCGTGCTGTACTGCCCACCGTACCGCATTCCGTGCCGTAATGACTCCTGCCGTACCGTACCCCGTGCCGTACCCCCCCCCCCTTCCGTATGGTGCTCCGTGCCGTACGGGCCCTTTCCATTCCATACTGCGTTCACAGTGACCTCTTCCGTACCGAACTCCGTGCCGCACTGGCCCTTTACGTATCGTACTGTCGTACCATAGTGAGCCAAAAGTGCCGTTCCGTTTGCAACAAATGCTTCGATGCATCACCTCTAGTTTAAACTATAAGCAAGATGCTTTAATTATCTGCTGTGAATGCGGGCACTGTTCCTGAAAATTTTCGCGTCCTCTGAAAGGACATTGTTTTGCGAAAACAGCCAAAGAATTTGCTTCCTGCGGCGCCTAGTTTCCTCTTTCCCCGCACCTTTCACCGTACACCACCCCAGAGAGTACCCGCACGTGGCGCTCTATGAACTCGCTCAGCGGCGATGGTGCCACTAATTACTCCATAATTCAAGTTCCGCTAATTCCTCGAAGGGCATCTCAGTGGCCGCCGCACACTTGCTGCGTCTTTGTGCGCTAATTGGCGCCCGCTTTGTCGTCTGTTGGTAGCTTGGTAGGAATTCCGTAAACACCGTCTGGATTGTAGTCTCTACGTCGGGCTTAGTCATCACCGGCACGTGCTCGCGTGGCGTCAAAGTAGCGTTGACGCGGCGCTTGGTGCTCGCGGATTTGTATGCGCGTCTTCGCAGTATCGACGACACTCACTACGAATCACACCGTAAGTGAGGCAACGTGCAGTCGGAAGTAAATCGGCATCTACCTAGCCAACTGAGTTCGTCACTTTACCCATATTAGGGTTTTTTTCGGGGATTATCTGGCTGGAATCCATGTCTAGTGAGCTCTGGAAGAGTGTACTTAGGGCATCGTAAAGGTGCCTCATTACTTGGACGCATGCGAGTTTGACGCGTCAAAGTTGCGACCAGACGCGACGCTTAGTGCCAGCGGAATTGTATGCGCGTCTTCGCGGTATGAACGACACTCACCACTGATCGCACCAGGAGTGTCGCTTAGCGCTGCTGGAGGTAAACTAGCATATGCCTATCCGACAGAGTTGGTCTTTTGACTAGCATTACGGCCTTTTTCGAAGATTAATTTAGCTGGAATCCCTGTCTAGTGAGCTCAAGAACCGACTACTTGGGTCACCAGACTGTCGTCTCTCACTAGGGTCTATGCGAGTATAACACGAGTAACCAGCTACATTCCATCTCATACAACTCGGCTTACTCAGAACTAGCTTCATTGGTCGATTGCTCTCACTATGACTCGTTTTGTAAGAGCAGTCCAGCATATACCTTCGTCAGCGTGATGTTGGACAACGACACAAAGCGAAGTTATACGTCGCGTAGCCGTACCGTGCTTCGCATTGTACCGTTCTTCGTACCATATTCTACGGTATAGAATTGGGTACGGCTCGCTGTCGGTACGGAGTCGTACTCCGTAACTTACCCAGTACACGACTCGGTACGATAAGATCGGACGCACTATGCACCGTACCGCATTACGGACGGCATCCGTTGTGCGGGGCCGGTACGGAGTTATGTACGGAAGTGTGTGCAGGAGTATACAAAGGGTACGCCAAATGTAACTAAAAATGATCATCGTTTCGCGTTACTCTTCCTTGTCTCTCATTCCACGCTCGCTCTGTTTACACTCGGGAGCGCGAATCAGCTGATGGCAGTCGTTTTTCCCCCGCTCCCGTCGCAGTCCACCGAAAACACTTCGCATGCGGCCTGGCGCGCCATGCTGCGGGACATTCTCAACTCGTGCGGGAATTTTTCCGGGACCACCGGCTGATGCGAGTCGCGTGTCATGAGGCTCGCTGCACGCGCTCGTTCTGTTTTCCTCACTTAGAAAGCTGTGCACAAAAGAGAGGTGGAAAATCGCTTCCCCTCCACGATTCGTTCATGATGACCTTTAGAGGTGTGAGCGTAATGGAATGCACTTTTTCCAACGCTGTGCTCTTAAGCTGTTTACATGTACCGAGTTTGGCTCGCAGGTAACAACCCGTGACCGCTGTTGTCGGCGGAATCCCGCGGAGTTGCCCCCTTGGAAAGCAGGTAGTATGTAGGTTTCGTATGTGAAGGATTACGGGCAGAGCTTGAAGCCTGCAATGGGCGTCTTCCAACGAAGGCTTACGGCATAGAGCACGGGGTTCCTAGACGGAAACGCAAGTAAACAATGGAGCTAAGATTGGTCGTTTTACAACGTGTCACCTGCAGCCGAGTTGAAAAGTGACAGTCACTAGGAGCGTTTGCATTGCCGCCACCCATGGAAAAATTGCTGCAGAACAGGGGTAACAAGTTTGTATATGGCTTTTTCAGGGGTTAGTGGGTGTCGTTAATCCTTTCTAATCTGCAACGTCAAGTTTTCAGCTGCAATTCCTTACGGGCTTTAGAGATTGTCGCTATCTTGAGGCCTAGAGTCTGACACGTAGTCACAATAGGAGACATGTTTGCACATAGGTAGTCCACAACCGACTCTGAGTCACTTCAACTCACCCATTCACGTTTCCTCTCTTCTCACTTCTCGTGACCTTTGTCGCCTTCTCGCTTATCACGCACACGCACGTACGCATTCGTAAACAATCTGCTCCTGCTAACACATTCGGTTCGCAGAATTCCGCAATCTTTCGACTTTCATTGTTCCGGAAAACGCTTCGTCGATTTCACCCTCCGCGTGCCTTCATACCGCAGCCAAAACAACCGCATTCCCCTTGGTGATTTTCCCATGAAACCGCTCATTTGGCATTCCTTCCGGCAAGCGCTCGGCATTCCTCCTTAGACCGCTCGGAAGTGTGTTTTCTCCGAGCCAACCGGCTCGGCGGAAACCACCAAAGAGACGTGTTGCCGGCGCCGTGGACGACGGCAGGAGGAAACCTTCCTTTTATTGGAGAGGCTTGTGAAAACGCTCTCATTGCACATTACATATTGGTCTCGGGAAGGCCAGGCGCAGACGTCTGCGCCGTTTGCTGCCATAAGCAAGCGCTCCCGAGCAGCGTCGTCCTTGTCTCGCGTCTGATTCATTTCACGTAGACGCACACGCATCGCGAGCCTGCTTCCATTCACGGAAAGGTTTCATTCGACGGATCTTGTAGGAAATAATATTCCTTTTGTGCATTTCCTCATATGCGTTTGGGTTAAGAGAAGCTTTTGTGCTCTTCGCCAACCCTTGGAGCGGGCTTTCAGCCTGGCCCTGAACCCAGACTAGGCTAGACACGCTAATTCTGGGGGCTTGACTGCACCCAGAGCCAAGCCTCCCCTCTCGCACGGTCGCTTTTGGGGCCTGTGTGACCTGGGCGCACGACTTTGGGAATGGTAATGTTCTCTTAGGTCTTGAATGGTGAAGCCTTGAGGGCTTCCCTGCTTTGTCCCTTCCCTGCCATTATCCGCTCACTTCAAGGCGCTTGTGCGTAAAGGGCTAGCTTGTGACTTGTTTTTCTTTGTTGGTCACGTCAGGACCTATCAGTTGCAGGGCGACTGTTTGCTGGGTCTGCCGGAAGACACCTCGAATCATATGGTAAACCTGTTTGCAAACCTTTGTGATCATTTCAAGACCTATTTATTCTTTGTCTCCAACTTACTTCGAAGGATGAACGTGTGATCAGCTGAGCTGGAATTCCCTAAGGGTTGCTGTCTTGCACCGCTCTGAAATAGCTCGGACAATTTGTTCCTTGACGAAACCCTCCGTGACGCACACACCGGTGCACTTAGCAGATAACAGCTGGTACATTTGTGACGTAGCCGACTCTTTCGGTGCTCATTTGTATTGTCGGACTATCCGCTAAAAGTCGGAACGTCACTTCCGCATCAGTTTTGAGTTGCACTACCGTGCATGCAAGGTTGGGCATTACCAGTTCCGGTCCCGGGAGCCCGGCGATCCAATTGCCAGTGCCTTTCGCGATTGTGGTTTTTGGAAAATACCCGGACCTG
Organism: Aphelenchus avenae; assembly: GCA_020875895.1. NCBI lineage: Eukaryota > Metazoa > Nematoda > Chromadorea > Rhabditida > Aphelenchidae > Aphelenchus > Aphelenchus avenae. The sequence continues at coordinate 81,339 of JNEY01000162.1, read as the reverse complement.
CCGACGATATCTCGGTGGAAAGAACTCTGATTAGTGCAAGTTTAGCAAAAAAGGCAGACGTTCCATAGAGCTGTGACTTCTAACGTGCTTTTCCAAAACCTTCTCCATAGGCGATATGTGGCCTCCACGGCGGATGGATGGCAAGTGCGACGCGCATAATTGTTTATTGCGACCGCCGCTAATGCATCGCATGTCCTCGTACGCGTCAAAAATTGCTGTTGCGTCTGGGATGCAATCGGTGCGCAAAGAACGCATTATTTCTCCTTTCATCCGACTATCTGTGGCCTAGATTTGTTGGTTCAGGAGCCGTCCGTTGAATCAAAGAGTGTTCGAATGACAAGTGGCCATATACATCACTTTTGAGTTTCATTTTCGAATGACTCTTCCCGCTTAAACATCAAGCCCACTAGAGTACCGTACTAACTTTGTAGCAGCATACATTCAGTCTCTATTACCAGGAACATCGGCTATTCCCGACGACCGGCTAAGCTACCGTATCTACCGTAGCGGGGTACAGGAACGCGCGGCTTAAGACTATAGCTAATTATCGCGTACTTCACCTCATTGTACGTCGCCACAAAAAGTCTGCTCCAACCGCACATTTCGCGCAGCGCCGCGCTGCGAAAGTTTCTTCACCACTCTGTGCTGCTCGTCGAGCGCATCCGATCCGCCGCGAGGATGGAAAAACGACACGGATTTCGAACGCGGTGCCTGTCGACGGGCGGTAACGAGGAGCCGGGCTCTCGCGGCGCTGCGCCGCGCGCCCCCGCTGCCCTCAATCCACGCCGAAGCGCCGCGTTTTTTTCTCGTCGGACTACGAAAATTAAGCGCGTTTTCGACGCGGCGGTCGGCTTGTGAGGAGCGGGTGCTCGCCGGTGTGAGTTTGCGATGAGTCTCCGGCGCGCTGCGGTGTCAGGCGCAGTGACGCGCGGCGCAGCACAGCGGCGGCGGCGCTAGGTGACCCGCAAAAGCACGCCCTCATGGCGCTGCGGCGGCGGCTGCTGCCCATTCATCCATCGGATGTCACTGACCTCTCGCGGCGGCGGCGGCGCGGTTGTCGCGTCAAATTTGGCGGCCTCCATTCAACGAAAACTTCACAAGTTCATCTTCCCGCCCCGTCCGGCTCGCTCGCGGAGGATCTCCGTCCCGGTCGGTGCGACCTCTGTTCTTTGGATTCACTCCGCGAAAAATCGCTCCATCCATCTTGCTGCAATGGCTGCACGCACCTCCAATAGGCCTCGAAATCTGACCGCCCGGACATCAGCAGAGGCTTAACTACGTAACGCTTGTATTGTTACCCTAAGCTTCAAATTCAACACTAGTCGTCCAAGGCCGGTATCTTTCTAGCACTGTTGAAATGGGTACCTTTTATCGCCTCGAACAACAAGGTCCATGTTGTGCCCTCTTCGAGCTCCCTCCTCAGTGGCCCTAAATGGCCTCGGTTCTATGCTGGATTTGGATCTGTGAATGAGCTAAGTCTATTCTTCATTTTGAAGGCGCCGATTCTGTTCTGTACTCTGAACCATAAAAGACCCTCGATTCTGACTGCCTGAATCTGAATACCTAAATTTCTAAAAAAAAGACCGAGTACGGTATACGTACCGAGTCAGCCGCTTAAGACAAATGCCCACCAAAGGCGACACAAAAAATGAATTTTTGTGGAAAATTCAACTGTTGGTGTCCATGAAAATTAGCGTCGACAGCCTTCTAACAGGTTTGTCTAAATATTGTATTCTAAACTCAAGGATTTTATTCTTAATTCTAAATTCTGAACTGAAAGGGCCGTCTCTCTTCTGAATTCCGAGGCACCAGCGATCCCTCATCTACGTCATAGCCAAAGTGGTCCCTCAGCGTACTGAATTTAGACAAACGGTACTCTCGCGCGCCACGCGCTCGAAAAGCCGGACGATAGCCTTAATCCGATCAGATCTCACTCGCTTACGGCACATTCTGTAGGGCATAAGCGCGTCTTATCTGCTAGTGACGCGTGCATGATGGCCGGCTTAGGTTAACCAGAAAATTCCGGTGAAGACCTAAATGTTCTTGGTGACCTACTAAACAAATACCGAAAGTTAATTCGTAAACATCAGCGTTTTGCTGCTCCATAAAGGCCCATAAATCCTGCACACCCTCACGTCATTCCCGGCAGTGTGGCGATCCTCCGCTTTCCCGTGGCTTGGATATTGGCCTATCGATAACTTCACGTCCTCGGAAAACGTCTCCAAAATCCCGGGAGTGAGTATTCTGCTCCCTGAGACTATAGCTGTGACGGAACACTCGTGGTTCACGGTCTATATTCTCTGGGTCCAGATGCTTTACTTCCATGACCGACGTCGTCAAGCTGCTTCATCCGAGGGGACGCTGGGCGTCTAAAGGTATTGCGACTTGAGCGGTCTAAAGCCGAAATTTAGAGCTCGAATCGGAACGCAACCGACGGTCGCCGGAAGAGGAGGATCAGGTAAGCGGGCGCATCGATCGTAGAATAAAAGTACCATCAGGGACATTGGTGTTCGGGGAGAGTAGTAGAGCTTTCAGTGCAACGTGCTTTAATGGCCATTAGACCTTTCTTATTACAAGGACGCGGGTAGACCGCCCGGACCGCCCACGAGTCCCGACCCGATCGCTATGGCAATCTCGGTACTGGGCCGTAGGACGAGCTATCTGGGACCCTCCGACCAGAGAGTGTGATGGTAGTGCTTTGTATTGAACTTACGGGGCAAAGGTAGCTTGAGCTGCTATTTGAAATCCAGGACTCTTGGCAAGTCAGTGGACCGGGTACTGTCATGCTGCCCGCGTCAGATTTCAACGCGCACATCTTGCTCCAAAAAAGTACGCGGTATGCGCCGACACTAGGATAAGCTGACAAACAAGTCTTATAGGGTGTAAGCCTCGGTCATACTGACTAGGGCTGTGGACCACTCGGGTCAGGAACCGAAGTCGACGCTGGAGCGAAGGTAAAATTTAAAACCGAAGCCGAAGACCGAAGGCAAAAAAAACACCGAAGACCGAAGCCGAAGCTAAGCAAAACTTTCGTAGGCAGCGCCCAGAAAATCTATGATACTCAAATCAGTCGATATGGTCCGCAGCTAGGTGTCACCTAGCAAATTTCCTTAAAACCGCCCAGAACCAAATCCTCGTTAGGTACCCGCATTAGGGGCGGGCTCTGGCCGAAATTCACGCCCGCCCGAATCCGATTTTTCGAAGCCAAAAATGCACCGGTTTACCAAATCCAACGTTACCCATCCCGCATTAGAAAATGACAAGCGATAAGTAGAAATGGAGTCAGCGCGCGGGAAGAAGCCACATGTCACGTGCGCAAAAAGGTCGAAATCAGGGAAAAACGAGAAAATATGACGTGCATTATTTGATGCCTTACGTGCCCGATTCTGCCTCTGAACCGAATCCGATCACTTCCGGACCATCCCTGATTCATACACCACCTGTTCTTGGTCCCACTCGGGTAGCTCCTTCTAGGAAGAGGACTATGTCGAGGCCGAGATCGACAGTACCGACACGCTGGTGCCCACCATGACCGAGCTCTTCGGAGAGCCACTGCTCCAGAAGAAGTACGTCCTCACGGCGCCGTCCGACGCCGCGAATGTCGATGACGACGAGACGCCGACGGTGCCCGGCACGGTTCCACGCAACCATCCTCCACCTCCGCCGGTAGCCGCGGGGCATTCGCACGCGTCGCGAACTGCTCGCGCTGCAGCGGCGCGTCGTCGCGTCGGCACGCTGCACGGACGCGGCGGCCCTTCAAGGGCACCACCGGCTGCGCCGTCGCCGCCATCGCCACCGCACGCCGACGAGAGGACCAGCTCGATGATGTCGCATGCGACGTACGTCCTCGAGAACGATAAGAGGAAGCCTCTCATTGCGTCGTGTGGGTTGAAGTCAGGTAAGCGTACAGCAAATGGTCCTCGACCAGGCTGCTGCGCCCTGAAGTGCCACTCCGCTAAACTGAATTTGAAGTGAGCATTTTTCCAAATTGTGAGGTAAAAATGTATCTGGATTTTAAAATTTTTCCAATGCAAATAAAAAGTACAAACTTAAAGGTTTACATAGGTGGTAATAAAACCGAGCAACCGCAGGCACTCGATGGAATTTCAGAAAATAATGGCTAAAATTTGATGGATGAAGCCTAGCGGTGGGCTAGCATGATTTCAAACGTTTACATTTTTCGACATCCGAATTCTAAAGCATAAAGTGCGTGTGCTCCGAATTCAAGTACAGCCTTGTTCTCCTGTATCAAAATTATGAGATGCAACTACTACTAGGCTACAGGGTCGACATTTTCTATAGAGTAACTAACTCGAAGCTGCTGAGTGATTCGAATATTGGTGAGGTGTCGAAATGTACTGTCGTCAGGTAGTCCTGAAGCCGTGTATAACCGAAAAAAACGTTATAGGTATGTATCGTGAATCAACGTGCTACGATTTAAGGCCTACAATGCCAGTGAAGCGTGTAGCCAATCATGCGTAAAAAGTCCGATACTTACTTCGTAGGGGTACGACCGTTCGTTAGTTCTACGCTTAGGGTGTTTATGGTAATTTTTTAAAGAAAAATAGATTTTGTTTACAATGTTGCTGGTAAAATTTTGGCGGTCGAAAACACAAATCTAGTTTGTAGCCACGGGTTGCGGCCACTTTTGACAAAAATATCAGATTTTGTTTTAATTTTTGGACGAATTTTATTTGTCTTGAACACAACTCAAGCTCGTAGAACAACGTCAGAGATTTTGATCAAATGCACAGTCTTGGTCGCATTCAAAGATTGATCGGCCCTTACAGCGTATGGCAAACATGTTCGCGTCAGCATTGTCAAAATCATGCGATTTTAGTCGTGATAGCCCAACGCCAGGCGGCCGCACCGCCTATCACCGCTCGGAAGCCGAAGGGCAAGGACAGCAAAGAGAACTCGGCATCCGAAGAGGTACCCAACGCACTAACTACACTACGCAAGCCCGCGCCCGCGGCTAAGTCCGCACCGACGGTAGCGCCACCGCTCGCGGACTCCTCAACGGTAACGCGTCAGCACAAGCCACTGGCGCGACGAAGAAGCGATCCTTCGGATCCGTCTTCCTCCGGACCCGTGGGCGCGAAGGGACGATCGATACCGGCACCGATCGACGCGATAACGTTGGCAAAGGCTACCTCGACGAGTGTTCTGAACGAGCTGCCGCCAGAAGCGGCTCCGGTGACGGGGAAAATGCATACCCGGCTGCCAGACGATGCGAAGTAAGTAGCGTACCGATACGTTTTTTCGCTTTAGACCCGGGAAAAAAAGGTGACGAATTTCCGGAATTTAAAATCTGAATCTGAACGTGCTTGTTCCATGCCTGTCGCCTAGGCAGGATTAGCACAGGGCTCTCGTGAGCCATACACTGGCCAGGTTACCTGCGGACCCTTCTGTACCCGAACAGCTTATAGTTCGGGGCCGTATGCAGCATTAGCCGTCGCACCAATCCGTGATCATCAAGCACTTATTCGAGTCATTCCATTGTTTAACCTCCGCGTAGTTTTAGCGTCGACGAATACATGGCCGCTTTCGGTTCTCGGCCGAAAGTTATTCGAACTCCCGATCAGTCCGGAACCGGAGGCGGAAAGAAGCCAACGGTGATGCTTTACTAAATACCTGTATTCTCGTTTACGCAGTTTGATGCCTAACTGAACAGCTACGAAGCCGCGAAATAAAACATCGATTTTGCTGTCAAAGCGTAGGGGTGCAGCGAGACAAAGCTGTGGTCTAAAGAACATGCCGCTGTTCTCAAGTGGCCGAAACGTGCAATGCAAGAACTTGATCCAAACCTAATGGGCTGTAAAATTTAACTTTTCTTGGAATGTAGCACATTCCTATGTAGGACGGTTACTTAGTAGAGAAAGTCGCTCGGAATTGTCCGCAAAGTCTGGAAGACGGAAAAAATCTAAGAGTTTCTGGCGGTCAACAAAAGCAGTAGACGGTTTACTTCGGGTTAAATGCAACAGCCACAAGGACTGCAAGGTGTTCAGTAGCCGCTAAACAAAGGCAAATGAAGTGCCGCTAACAACGAATAGGGAATTGCGTGGTTGGTATTTGGAGGAAGGCGCTACTCGGCAGTGTTTCGCTTGTTGACGTTGACCGTGAGCGTGCCGTACCGATCCTTCTCCACCTCGTTCTTCTTGGATTCGTACAGCACATGCATGTCGTAGTTTCCTTCGCTGAGGTTGAACTTGAGCGATCCGTCGTCGGTGTCGATGATCGTTGCTTCCGCGGCAGATGCGAAGTCAGTTACCACGCTTTTGTCCAGCTTGCAGCCATAATACGCGCCCGTGGAGAAGGTGCACTTGAAGGTGCCGATGTCGGAACCAGCACCGTCGTTTCTCAGGAACTAAAACGCAAAGCTAAGTTCAAATTTGGTTAGCCATGCCTCCGCTTCGTCCATACGCCATTCACTATAGCTTTTTCCTCATGTGCGAGATGAAGGTAGCAAAGCATTCGTTACCAGACCCGTTTCGAACAAAGTCAATAAATGACTGGGGACGCAATAAATGGAGGACCGGGACGTACCAACTGCATTAAAGGAGGTAGAATGTTTTTCGAAGCTGTTCTCGCTCTTCGGCGGTTTTGCGGACTGTACCAGGGACGTTTGAACGTTCTCTTCCGTATGGCCTAATTTGCAATTTGCTAATTTTCGGCCTAACTCAGCTTATCCTATCGAGATTCATCTGCTACTTCTGCTATTACTCAATCGAAATTACCTTCTGCATCTTTTCGAGGAGTTTCCGCATGCAGTGTTGCTCACACGCCACTCAGTAACGGAATTTCCGCCGTTCGGATGAACTTGATGCAGCAGCTCAATCAGGTCCATGTCCCATCGTGCACCATAGACTTCGACCGGCGCCGGGAGTCGGTAGTCGCGAAACCAGTCCTTGTGGCGGTATTGTTTGAAGTTATCGCAGTGCTTTTAGAAGTCCGCCCAGGCGATGCGGCGAACTCTTTTGAGGGCATCTGCCAAGACGCGCACGGTCATCATCATCTCCTCGAAGGTATGTTCCTTCACGGTTGTTTTGACGCTAACAATGAGCGTGTCGACATGGACAGAGATGTGTTTGTCCTTGGCGAGTTTGCGCACAAGGTCTCCCACGAACTGGTCCCGACCCGTCATGACCATTGCTTCGACCATGCAGCCGTTGAGCGGTGCGAAACTGTAGTACGTCTTCTGCGGCTCTCCATGCCTAAACAATCGTATTTGTATATTCGTTCGGCTGGGTCGATGCACGTACAGTCGGCGCACTAGAAGGGATGCGGGCGTTGAGTTATGCCACATAAAGGCTCCGTCGCAGATTTCGACCTCGGCGATTTTCTTCAGCGACGCTTCTGGGCCTCCCTCGTGTCCGCTGTCCTCCTTAGGCGGCTAAACGATCGAATGTTAGTACGTATCTGTCAAAAGAAGCAGCACCTTTTGGCATGCGCCGGGATTGTCTTTCGCACTTTTCGCTCTTCGGCGACGGGCTCCGACTGCTAAAATGCACGTTTCCGCATGCGCATCGCTAGACCCTAGCGGATCTACCCGAAATTTCCTCCGCTTAACTTTCACACATAATTGCTTACCTGTCTTCCAGTACAAGCGCTCCCGCTCGTTTCCGATCGCTAGTAGCACCGCTCGCAGATGAGTCGCTTGTAGACATTGCAGCGAGAAAAAGACAGGACTACCTGAATCAAAAGATTGAGCAATCTGTGTATAGGAGATTTTTTGAACTTTAACGCGAGACATAGCGTGCGATATTCGAGCAGTAAACGCCGCAAGTTAGGAACAGTAAAAACTCGCATTTTCACGCATATCCCAGCAACGTATTTTGCTATCACTGATGGTTTTTTTCCACTACTGCTAGCGACTGAAATTAAATACACGGAGGCACAAATCTATTCCTAGATAGATTTCCCCTGGCAGTGTCAAGAAATTTCGGCGATTTTGAGCCGTCATTATGATAGTGACGTATCAACCTTTTGAGCAAATAATTATCGCAAATCAACTTCCTTGCCGAGTAATACCAGACTAGCAACAAATGGGCCGTCCGCTCCGCGGACGGCCATGCGTTTTTAAAAAGATTTCCATATTTAAGTAGGCGTTTTAAGCCTGAAAATTAAAACGACTGAAGGTACTGTGTTGTTTTTAATTACTTAGCTGTTATCTCGTGTTAAGCTTACCTTAAACTTTTTCCCCTACTCCTATTCAGCTCCTCTCCCCCCATTCCCAACTGATCCATCCTTCCTGTTAAGCTTTTTCTCTACTCCTGTTCAGCTTATCCCACCCCCATTCATCCACTGATGCATCCCTCCTGTTAAGTTTACAGTAAACTTTTCCCCTTACTACTGTTCGGTCCCCCCCCAATCCCCAGCTGGTCCATCCCTCCTGTTAAGTTTAACTTAAACTTATCCCCCACCATTTCTGTTCAGTTCCACTCACTTTCCCAACTGTTCCATTCCTTCTGTTAAGTTCACCTTAAACTTATCCCCCCATTTCTGTTCAGTCCCACTCACTTTCCCAACTGTTCCATTCCTTCTGTTAAGTTTACCTTAAACGTTTCCCTCTGCTCCTGTTCAACCCCCTTTTCTGACTGCTCCGTCCTTCCTGTCAAGGTTACCTTGAACTTTTCCACCAACTCCTGTTCGGGCTCCTTTTTCCATTCCCCGACTGATACATCCCTCCTGTTAAGCTTACCTTGAAAGTTTTCCTTTACCCCTGTTCAGTCCCACGCCCTTCCCCAACTGTTCCACTCTTCCTGTTAAGTTTACCTTAAGGTTTTCCCTCTACTACTGTTCAGTCCCACTCCTTTTCCCAACACCCCTCCAGTTAAGCTTACCTTAAGCTTTCCCCTGTTCTCCTGTTCAAACCCCTCCATCCCCAACTGGTCCATCCCTCCTGCTAAGCTTACATTAGACATTCCCCCTACTCATGTTCAGCTTCTTCCCTCCCATTTTCCAAGTGACGCGTCCATCCTGTTAAGCTTACATTAAACTTTTCATGCGCTCCTGATTACTTCCTCCCCTCCATTCCCCGACTGATTCCTCCCTCCGGTTCAGTTTGCTTTAAACTTACCCCTTACTCCTGTTCAGCTCCTCTCTCCACCCATTTCCCAACTCATCCATCCCTCCTGTTGTTTATTTTAACTTTTCCCTTACTTCTGTTCAGATGCTCCCTCCATTCATCAACTGATTCATCCCTCTTGTTAAGTTCACCTTAAACTTTTCCTTCTACACCTGTTGAGAACCTTTTCCGCGACCGATCCTTCCTCTCCTGTTAAGCTTACCTTAAACTTTTTTCTACTCGTGTTCTGTCACACTCCCTTCCACAACTGATCCACTTCCCTCTATTCCTGTTCACCCCGCCCTTCCCCAACTGGTCCAGCACTCCCGTTAAGCTTACCCTAACCTGTCCCCTCTGATCCTGTTCAGCCCCACCCCACCCCCTTCCCCGTTTGATCTATCCCTCCTGTTAAGCCTTACCTTAAGCTTTTCCCATTACTTCCTTTGAGCCCTCCCTACACTTTTCGTATAAACAAAGCTCGTATTTAAAACGATATTTGCGTTGTTTGTCCGAGCTAGAGACCTCGGTGCTGTCAAAAGTTATTCAATACCGAATCAACACCTGCCAGGTTGGACCGCCCAAGAGGCCCATCTGACCAATTAGAGCACCCGTTGGACTGACCCCCTACTCCTGTTGAACAACCATCCTTACATTGGTCCCACTGTTCCTGTTACCCTTCCTTAGCTTCTCCACCCACAGCTGCTAAGCTTTCCTCGTGGACAGTTTAAGTTTTGGACACCGGTGGACATTTGGACAAACACCAATGAGCAGGTGCTGGACAATATTGGACACATTACGTCCAACTGTGGACAATCACTGGGCATGTTTCGGTTCCCGTTTCTCACACTTTGGACTTGAATGGACAAAGGCGAGTAGATGGACAACTTTCTACAGGTATTGAACAACAAGTGGACATTTTGTCCAACACCAGTGGACAAATGGTGGACAACACTGGACACTTTTGGACAACAATCAACATTCAATGGACAAGTCTTCGGCACAACTGCAGTGGACAACAGTGGACTGCCACTTTACTGTAACCCGCCCGTTATTACAGTAACTGCTGTATGCCCTCACTTTTACAGTACTTACTGTAAGAAGGGGTCGGACTCGACCGACCGCCCACTTACTGTACAACCACCAGTTACTGTAATTGTCAGCCCCGAAAACACGCGAAAAACGTGAAATTGCAGCGCAGCGCCGCGCTGTGCAGCGCTGCGAAAAAACGGTCAACAGCAATTTTGTAGAGCAGGCGAAGCTCTATCGTTCCACCAAATTACAGCCTCCAACTCCTCCGGAAAAGCATTCATAATCACCGCCAAAGTAGGTTCACCTTGATCTGCAGCGCTGCCGCGGCGCTGCAGTGATCGGGATCGAAAATCTGAGAGCGCCAATCGATCGGGCACCCCCGAAAACCCCCAGGGCAAACCCCACCCCCTTTTTTCGCAAGGCCGTACGACGCACCGTTAGCGAGAAAACCGCGATCGAAAACCGCCAAAAACCCCTCATTTTGCTTTGCTGCAGCGCTGCGCCGCGCTGCAACGCGCTAGGGAAAAATGACCCCAACCATTTTGAAGGGCACTCTTCAATCTACAAACCCACCAAATTTCAGCATCCCAGCTCAACTCTCGCGCGAATAAACAAAAGTGGTAAATCGAGGCAAAATAGGGACCCTTGCTCAATTAAGGGTGGGTAATAAACAACCACATAGCGGAAATCAATACTCCTTACGGATGGGTCCACGGCCGGACCAAACGGAACTCAGATTGGCAAATTACAGTAAGTTACAGTAGCTGGCGCAGGGTCGCGCAGCCTTGCTTACGACGCTTGCGAATTACTGTACCTACGATTTTGACCAGGGTTAAGAACGGCTCGGCGTTATATACATTGTTGTAAGGCTGTAGGCATGCTTATTTCACGAGCGTTCACCGAGTTTGGAACATCTTAAGCTACATTCTAAGCCCAAACTCGACAGTAATACTTTGATTTAACAGACAGAAACAAGGGCCTGAAGTTGCTAAGAGTTTCAACATGAGGTCGCCGAGGTTTCCCGACCTGTTCTCATCCAAATTTTTAGCTACGAACTTCGGTCTACTTCCATTGCACTCCTATGACATGCCTCCAAAGAGCTACGCATGGATTTTTGGTTAAGTGTTCTAGTCCCTGAGATACATTGATTCTCCCACGACAAGAAGCCTAAAAAAGCGCAAAACGCGCTCAAAGTTCACGCACATGAGTGAGCTGTTCTCGGCGAGCAGCCAAGTTTCGTGTACAATTCCGGCGTCATCATGCTTGTTGCTCCATGTATCAAAACATCACGCATGGGTTTTTAAATATATTGCTGATTAAACGAGATATAGGGCAAAACGTTGTTTGGAGACGGCCAAGGCTCGAAAAGTGTTGCCTACATCGCCTGGTCAAAAATGCTCGTATCTGAACGAAAATTTTCGCACTTAGGCTCATTTTGACCGCAACAAAACGGGCTACAAACGTACGGATGGAATTTTGTAAAAACTTCATATGGCATGTTTTATATGCAAAACTATACAGAAATTGCGCGTTTTGAGGAAAAGTGAGCTATTTT
>JNEY01000162.1:30691-51568 GCA_020875895.1 Aphelenchus avenae | reverse complement strand
TCGGCTCGGGCGCCAATCTCTACTTTGAAGAAGTTTTCGTCCGCGAACTCCCGCGCTTCCGCATTGATAACCGCCGATGCGTGCGAGTTCTTCGATAGAGTCTCTTTCGCATAATCGGTAATGGGGTGAAGGCCGTAAAACTGCTCAGCGCCGGATACTTTTTCTTTGTTTTCCCCTTCGCTGGCTTATAAAAACGGACCGCCGGTTCAAAACGGGTTCCGACTTGCTCTGTCGCCGTCGTGCCGTTTAATTGGCCCAAAAGGCCCCTGAAAGAGCCTTAAAGGACATCCTTTTGTTCCGCCAAGGGGCTGACTCTTCCCGGAATTTCCGGCCGCAAAATTTCCGGACATTTTCCGCATTCTTTTTCGTTGTTATTGTCCGCCGAAGGGACTCGAAACTCCGCCAATTCCAACTGGTTATAAACCGGAAAACGTGCACAAGAAACGTGCGCACTTTTTTGCGGAAATTTTTGAAAAATGATGTGCCCCATTAGCGAAGCGTGGATCCTGCAGGGTTCTCGAAAGTTCACTGCAATAAATTTTCTGGTTTCTAAGGCCTTGTTTACTCGTTTCCGTGAACTCTTCCGGGTTCCGAGCATCCGGTCTATGGGTATAAAGAGCGTGATAGGAAAAGTAGCGCTAAAACTAAGACACTCTCGCTTGCACCTATGTAGCCAAGCATGATTTTCAGAAACGGTTCGACCGCCTTTCCGAGTCATCATACCAAGTTATCGTAAGTATAGGGGTTGAACAGAAGGTATTTTGGAACCTACAACGATCGCTTTGTTACTTTGCTTCGTAGCCACATACCGCTCGGATCACCTTTGGTCGTTCAAGCCAACGATGACGTGATGTCACCAAGCTTAAGAAGGTGCGCCGCGTCGTCCATGTTTACTGCGCTTTTCTCAGGCCCACGCTCCCTTTTCAATTCACGTCACTTTCTCAAAATACTTCGGACATTGGGCCTACGAGTATAGTTCCCCGTCCGTGAAAAGATTTCCCTGCCGAGGATACTACAGTCTATGGCTATACACCTACTAAGATGTCTTCTTAGAAAGAATTTATTAGAGAGCGTCCAGAAAATACGTTGACTGACCCACCGCCCTCCCCTCTCTGGCGGATAACTAGGGAGTTCCAATAATGATATGTTAGGCTAACATATTTTCTGGGCGCTGCCTTATAGAAAGGGCCAGATTATACGAAAGTTTAGCCAAGTTCCCGTAACAGTTATCACCGTCTGATTCCTTGACCCAATTCCTTCACTTCTCATGAAACTATTCATACTTTGCGTGCCCTTTAAATGTCTCGCACAAAACACCACTTGTCTTTGACGAAAATGACAAATGGAATCGTCGCACATTTATGGCGTCCTCCCATCGGTTTCGTCCTTCACCGAGTTTTTTTTCTCTCCTTCCGACGTGAACCGTTCAGCGCGCGCATGACTCTCTGTGCGTGCAAAGCAGCTGAACTGATCAGGGATCGTGTTTTCGAACGCTTTTTCCTGCTCCATCAGATGTTTCGCGGAATTTTATGAGCCGGGGGCGAAGGCGCAGGCGGGTAGTTTGAGATAGTGCAGTCTTTACGGACCGACGATGTTTACTATGCGCTAAGGCGCGTAAGGCGCGTTAGGAAGACCAAAGGCGCTCCGTCACTACGCATCTGTTTACTGCGGACAAAGGCATTATAACCACATAATAAAGCCCGCTGTAAAGAGGTAGTCCCCGATTCGTCGACAAAAGTGTACTTGTTTTGAAACGATTAATTGTGTGGGCATTCAGGACCTGTGAGATGAATCACATCTTGCAGGATTTTGGGCAAAACAGCAACGGAACGAAGCGACACAAGCGTATGCAGGATCCGTTAGGAAGTTTATTCAAGCAAGCATCGTAGGCGTCATCATCATCATCCGTGACCATAGGAAATTTATGCTTCAGTTCGCCGCACCCGTCTGAGCAAAGTTTCTAAACAGCTTTTTTCGGTTAAATATCAATGAATTTTGCTTCCGCCCACCTCACCTTGGTTTAAGGCTCAAAACGCGATGATTCTGAAAACTTCCGAGTACAAAATCCTCTGGTCAGGAGGGCGAACCAAAGTACAAAGATCCTATGGTAAGGGAGGTATTATTCTGGACAAGTTCTGGAAAAAATAGTTGCGGACCGTCTTTTCTGGTGAGGAAATTGCGCAATGCCCATTCCCGTTAAGAACGGGGAGTGCTTCTTACGAGCCTTTTCTAGTAGTTTATCTGGTCTATGCTTCGTACGCGCTTCAGTGATGCCTGGGACAACTTCAAGCAGCATAGTGGAAGCATATTCCGTTAGCCTGACCGAAACCTTCGACTTTTGGACTCTCTGAAAGAGAGGGAATGTTGCGATGCCCATTTCCAGAAAAGTTAATTGCGTCCCCTGGGACGCTGGCGACTTTTACCTCTTCGCCTGCTCCGCTGCCTGCATGGTGAGATCCTGAACTATGTTATTTAGTTTGCGGTTTCGGTTCTAGGATCACGAGCTATTTTCGCAGCCGTGATCTAGCTTCTGGACGCTCCCATGTGGCGGGTGGGCAGCGAAACAAGCCGATATATACCGTGATTTAGCGGGCCAGAAATCATGCGTTCGGTTCGCTTGCCTTCTCGGGTTCCGCGACGATATGTCACACTGCTTTGTTGATGGTTGAGAAGCTCTTTTACATTCTGCAGGAGCCCACGAATTTATCGGCTGTATCTAGCACTCATAGTGTGCAATCTATTTCTTGCACATTGTTATTGTGAAACATTCTTCAAAAATCGCTTGTTTTCGCGCCCGAAATCACATGTCGCTAAGCGCTTCCTGTTGACTCAGCGTGGTACTTTCATTTCTTAGAGGCCTTATCAGCCGCGTTCGCTGACGCACGCGGCCGCTCGTGATAATGTTTGCGGCTAATTGGGACGGCATATGCTAGACTACACCCCGAACGCGGGTCATTATTAGCAACCGTTTTACCTACTTAGCGTAAAGTTCTGGAAGAATTTTTCGAGCGGCTGTCAGCAGAGACGGTCAGTTTAGAATAGTGCACACTTTCATACAGACCTACGGTGCTTACTTTGCGATGAGGCGAGTTTTACAGCTAGATTGCGACCCGCCACGACCGATCGTTGACCCTGAAGAAGTCGACATACCCTTGCCTTTAGAGAAGTCCTTGCCTTTACGGGTACCCTTGCCCCTAGCCAGTGGGCAAGTAAATCGAGCAATCATTTAAAACTAAAGTTAGTGACCATGTCATGACGAGTCATGAAGGATGGTATAAGACAGGAGTGCACTTTTGAGCGTCCATTCTCGCCGTAAGGGTCTTGTCACCCAGGCAAGTTCCCTAAATCGCAAATCTGACAAGCCCGTTTATGTGTTCACCATATGGGTTTTTTTCGGCCCAAATGTGAAACGAAAATCTTGGGCGACGGTTCGTCTGATGCAACTGTCTTTTTTTGTTACAGCGTTCACGGCCAAGATCTTTCACTATCGCATTCGTCGTCGCAAAAGGGCATCGTATCGGTCTTCGGGAAAACCTTTTTTGCAGCCACTCCGGCCTTGGAATCTATTCCTTCGTGGTCGGCCGTAACAGATTCTCCGAACTTTAAAGCGACACCCGTGACCGAGAGCGGGACGTCAAGGCCAGCGATGGGTCTTTGAACGGTTCGGTGACTGACACCGATACGCTAAATTTGGCGGACCCCTCCGTTCTGATAAGGTCTCTGAGATTGAAAAGTGCACGGCTGCAGGGAAAGTTCAGTTTGTTTGTCCGAAACATGCAGATGCAAGGCCCTGCAGGACGTGGGCTGCCAACTATTTGCTTAGTTCATGCTTATCAGACCCCCCCCCCCCTCCCCCACCGGCTAATCATAGTGAACCTCATAGGACTGGAAGGAGTGATCCATTCTGTTAGTTCCGTTTGTCCGAAATCTTGCGAAGGTGGGCAGCTATTTGTAGTCGGGCTCCGTAGACGTTTCGCATTGGGACACTTATCCGACGCCCACAAGCTGACTGTAACTATGAACCTCCTACGTTGCCTGCGTAGTTCGCCGTCTTGCTGCGTAAGCGATACGCAGTTTCGCACATTTCCGGAGGCCATAAATATCCACCTTCGGCGTATCAGTGTCGCGCTTCGAAGATGATCCGATAATTACGTCTCCCCCGCGGGATGAGCTGGCGAAAAGCCACCCGTCGCTACAGCCTTCCTCCTCGTCGTGAACGACGATGTAAGCTAGTGACCGACCACAAACAAGCCACAAAGGTTGCCGCCCGCGTGGGCCCCGCGATTGCCGGGCCACTCCCCGGAAATCGGAGATAGTGAAAGTCACGACCTCGCTAAGGCGGAGGCTATTTACGAGTGCTTTTCGCGCTTTATCAGCGCTTCCGAGCCGTGCATTTCGGCCTCGAGTGGCGACGGGTCACAAGCATTCTGACGCATTTTGTCGCAGTTATGCGCCGCATTCCTCGAGTATCAGTCGCGTCTTCCTTAGCGGCTAATAGCGCGTACCGGAACTGGACAAGAGCTTTTTCCGGGCCTATCCTTGGTCTTCCGGAGGCGTACTCGTAAACACTTTGACGCATTTCGCGGCGTTCTTCGCATTTTTCGAGGTCCATTAATGCGCCTTATAAGTTCGATGTTTCGCATACTGATTAGCGCATTCTTACACTTACGTTGGCCCGGTTACCAGGTAAGGTCCCAATGCTTCGCATGCCTCTGTCAGGCATTGTCACCAATGGTCCAAAGATGTTTTCACGCTATGATTCGACTGCACTTTTCGCGACGGTTTTCACGCTACGACTTTACTTCTTTTCCAATGTTGTCCTTTTCCCTGTCAAGCTTCGCAACGTTGTCCGTTTAGTTCCTTTCAAGCATGTTGATCATTCCTCAGATAAGCTTCTCTTCGGAAGCATTCCTCCGCGGCATGGCGGCGGACACCATGATTCAAGTGAACTATAGGGACGATGCGGATGTGCTGAGAGGTACGTGGTACATACTGTGAATTCTTTCTAGACCCAGCTCTTCTAAAAGCTTCGTCTGCATTCAGTGTGCATAATCCCTCTATTTGCAGAAGAAAGCATCGTCGCTCACATGGCAATACTCGCAAAATCACCCTACTTCCTCCGGCTACTCGCCCAGCAAGCTACCATGCCGGGTGCTATTCCGTCTACCTTCTTGCTGCGCCTCGACTTGTCCATGGTTCGAAATGCCTTGGCGTCCTTTCAAGCACTGCTTGCCTACCTCTATACAGGACAACTGGAGGTGAACGCCGAGAATGCGGAAGGGGTAAGCATTGCAAAATTAGCTTAGGTTTTTTCAACGTTTTAGAGCGTAAGCCCTTCGTTTTAAAGTGTTCATTATTATTTTTCAAGTTTTTTCTTCAGAAGGGAATAAACTCTGTTTTTCCTTCAGCTAATTCTTCTCGCTGGACTCTACGAGCTGCCGTCGATCGAGACCCAAGCAAGAGCTCAAATCGCCTCTCTCTACGCTAGCCTGCTCGCTTCTGTACTGTCCACCTCGTCGCTAGCCGACGGTCTTGCACAGAATGCGGCCTACGCTAAGTCGTCGCCGTTCGGCGGCCTCGATGTTCCGTCACCAGTGTTAACTCCGCCAGATTCTTCCTACATCGGCAGCGAGAGGTAGGGGCTTTAGACTGAGTGTTTCTGAACTGGCCCATTCCCGACTTAAGGAAAGTTGCTTCCTAGTGCTAAGCGCCATCGAGCCATAATCTCTCAAAGTGCGGATAAGTTGAGAACTTTCACCTCGAAGCTAAGAGCTAACAAACATGAGCAAAAGATCAAGGAAACTACAGCTCGAGGCGTTAAGAACAAACTAGAATTCACTAAAGTGCACGATGACCGAGCGCCTTAACAAATTATCGCATGCTTTCAAGGATTTGAGCGGATTAAGGAGCCCTCGAGTCTCTTGAGTGCAAGGCTTGAGCTACAGGAACTAATGTACCCGTGAAGCGGATCGTGGGGTTTTGTGGCTTGGGAGAATACTAGCGAATAGGCCTATGAGCAAGCTGTAGACGGACGCTATGTGACTTTCAAGCCAGCTAAGAGCTTAGTAGAGTGGAATCGTGTGGACAAACGTTAATGCATCCGAATTGCAATGTTAATGCGAAAGAACGACGTTCAGCATTGTAAGAGCATAGAGCGTGCATACAACCTTCAGAGAACCAACCAAACAGTCACATGATAAAGCTATACCGTAAAAGCTCTAATAGAAGACGAGTCCTAATAGAAGAATTTTAAAAATTTCAAAGTTGACAGGTCACTGAGACATGTTTAGAATACGTTTCAGGCCATAACTATTCAGTTTAGACGAGAAGTTTTTGTCACCAAAATTTCGAAAATTTTTGTTAAATAAATAGGGGGGACCCTTTACGACTTTTACGAAACCCTCGAAAATTTAACCATCGAAAAATAGAAGACATCGTCTTATATTAGAACCAATACGGTAAGTACGCGCGTTTTTGCTCATTACGGAGAACAACGCAACGGTTCGGTTCTGACCACCCCGTACAGAGCATACCGTACACTAAGGTAGTCAGTATAGTACGGATGCAGTGCGTGACTCTGTCATCAGCTCGAACTGCGTCCCGGTACATCACATCATTGTTTCCGTTTATAGATCTCGAACGTCGTCCGTCAGCAGCAGTAGCAGCGCTGTTAGCGTCGACACCGCATCGTCGCACTCTTCAACGTCGCCAAGTGCTTCCAATGACTCCAAACATACGGACGTGATGGTGCCGTCCTTCGAAAAGGAGGGCTGGTCTCGGAACAAGAAGTACATCGAGACCCTGCCGGGCAAGGGCTACCGCTGCACGGTGTGTCAGAAGACCTACGGACGGTACAACTCCGTCAGCTATCATGTAAGAACAAGCACGTTTGTCCTTTGCTCATGAAGAATTTTCGCAGGTAACGATATATCACCGAAATCCGCCGATCAAGTGCGACGAACCGGGATGTGCGTTCACGACGCGAGAGGCCCGCTACATTCACTTCCACAAGTTCTACAAGCACGGTCATGCGCTGCCCGACTCCATCGATATCGGTAAGGTCTTGCTTCTGCTGAGGGCTCTGACGCGCCCTTTATGTGAGACTGACATTCATGCATGCGAATCGTAGCACTGGTGTTAAATCTTTTACTTCAGGTTCGAGACGTTGCCGCTTTCCGTCGTGCTCGCACGTCTCCAAGTCTCCAGCGATGCTCGAGAAGCACATCGCTCGTCATGCGGAAGGGCTCGATGTGAACGAGCCGTCTGCGAAGGCGCAGCCTAAGCGTGGACGCAGGCGAGCTTCCGAGTAAAGCGTTTTCATTCATGCTGACCAGTATACATATGCCCAATGCGTATCTACCTGTATTCTTGTACATACCTCCTAATACCGGTCTTCTTCGCCCCTCTGTGCCTAGCTTTAGATGGCCCCCTCATCGACGGGTGCCAAAAATAATGTGATTGACTAGTGTCCCAGATAAATCGTTCTTAATAAACGCGTATTTTCCGAGCCAAAATCTTGTCGTATGTCCTACGACTTTGTTGCGATATTTGCCGTATGCTACAAAGGAGCTCGTCTTTAAGAAGTAGAAGCTTCGAAACGCGTGTCGGTGGTGCGTCGGCGGACACGGGCTAATTGACACAATGACGGGCTAAATATATCTTTGTTCCGCCAACAGGTCGGACTCTTCCAGGAAATTCCGCCGGAAATGTTCCGGACGTTTTCCGCAAACATTTCGTTATCGTCCGCCGAAGGGATTGGAACTCCGACAAAGCAATGAACCGGTTACGAACCGAAAAGAGTTCAGAAGAATCGCTCAGTGCCTGTATCCAAAACGTTTCAGAAATGCGTAACAAAGAAATGTCGCATGAGCCAGTTTCAACGCTGGTGACGGCTATGCATTGGCAGTACCCTTTAGTTTGCCCACAGAAGGCCTTAAGTTATCTATGTTCCGCCAACTGGTAGACTCTTCCCGGAAATACCCCACATATTTCCGGTCTTGCTCGTCGCTTTCGTTGCTATTGTCCGCCGAAGTGGTTCGAAACTCAGCCGAAGACTTGAGCTGCGGATGATGCATGTCCATCTAGTCAGATCAGTTCGGACTCATTAGCAAAACCGGTTGCTGCCGAAGTCCATCATGCACGTATCATCAAGAGGACATCAGCCTACCTAATCGACCATGGACTCATGCAGCAATAGACGCGCATGTATCTTTGAAGCTGGCAGTTACAGTCTACGTAGTCACGGCTATACTAAGAAGACTGGAAGGTCATAATCTTTGGTAAAACTGTCAAGGCATGTTGCTTCTCCTACTGTCTGCCCGTGTCAAATGCGTTCTCAGCAAACAATAGCAACAAAGGCTTCAACACGACATGCGACTTTCGGGCAATCTGAGGCCCGCGAGTGTTTGTAACGCCGACTCTCGCGAGGGTCGTCCCCCCCGGGCGCCACCAACTGTTTAACTCACGCTTTCATTCGTGCAGTAAGCATGGCAGTACACTCCGAAGTACGTGGAAATTTCGTTAGATTAACAAGCAATTGGTCATTTAACGGCCAATTTCTGTTGCTTACGGCTTCCCGTATGTCTCGTAAATTTCCTCTCAATCCTCCTTCCATCCTTAGTACGGAGGTTGATCAAACTAGTCGGGTGCACGCAGTACAATGCAGCACGGTTTCTGGTTGGGCAAGCTGGTTCCTTGCCCTTCGAACTCACGTTAGACATAGTGAACGTATTTTTGGTTTGCGCATTTGATACGATACCATCAAACGAACTCCCCTCCCCCCAGTACCCTAGGCCCGTTCCTGATAAGTCATGATATCAGCCAGAGCATCTGAGTATCCAAATAATTGTTATTTCTCGCAAGAGGATAAATACAAATAGGATAAATAGTGGACTTGAGAGAGTAAACAATGGTAGCAACGAAATAAAAAAACAAACCGAGCAATATAATATAACATCAACAACAGAACGAGATGCATCAGAAGGACCGGCGACTCGGACCAACGAAGATGTCCTGACCGTTGATGCTATGCACATTCCAAGTCTGCGCGCGAAGGGCCTCGGCTGGCGTGGAGAAGCTGACGAATGCGTAGCCGGAGACTTGGTCAGGATGCCACTTGACGACAATTCGAGTAACGACGCCGAACTGCGAGAAGTATCGGCCCAAGACCTCCTCCGTCATCGCTGCTGACAGCTTGCCGACGTAGACCTGGTTCGACGAAGGCACGGCGGCGGTGGCATTCGAAGCAGGTGGAGCCGGGAAGGCATGCGAAGCGGACCTCAGCACCTCGACCTCTTTCTGCAGTGCCTCCATGCGCGCATAATACTGCCATACAGCCTGACGGGCCTCCATCGTCTCGCTTTCTGCCGAGGTAGCCTTAGCGGTCAGCTCATGGATGCTAAGATTGTGTTTTAGAAGCGACGTTGAATCGAATTCTTTTTTTAAATTTTCGTTTAAAAGTTAAAGTTAAAAGCTAATTGTATTGCAAACTTTCATTTTAAAGCAACGAACCACTACCACCCGCCAATGCTAAGCTTCTTCTTGGCTTTATCAAAAAAGCTGTTTAAAAACCTCACTTGTTTGTCAGCGTCGCAATAGATTGACTTTGCGATTCTAGCAGCTCCTTCATCGAAGCGATTTCCTGCTCCGCCTTCTGGTTTGCTTCGTCGAACGTGCGCTGGATGTTCCGCTTCTCCTCATCAAAGTGCTGCTCCATTTGTCGACGTTCTTCAGCGAAGCGCTGCTCCATTTCCTGGCGGATGGCTTGCTCGTCGACGACGTTCTCCTTCTTGACGATCACCGCCCCCGCATGGGCCTCTTGTGCCGCTTTAAGGTTCGCCTGCAGCGCTTCGATCTGGGCATTGAGACGGGCCGTGTCATCTGCGTGGCGCTTACTGTCCTGGTACAGTTCCGCCAGCAACTGCGCCTTCTCGTTGGCGTAGTTGGACTCGAGTTCGCGAATCTTCGTCTTGTACTCGCCGGCGCATTGAGACCGAACCTGCTGAGCCTTTTGCTCGAGCTTTTCCTCCATCTCCGCCGAGGTGTGCAAAGACGTAACGTCGTCCGCGGGTTCCTGAATTATTGAACTTCGTTTGGTTGCTGGCTTTCATTCAAAAAACTTGGATAATCGGATGCATTTCGGACAACGCTAGCAGAATTTTTCGCATTTTATGTTGCAAAAATTTGACGAGAATTTTAGCTTCAACTTACGGGAAGTGAATTGCGCGATCGCGTAGCAGCTGAGGATGTGGACGTGCACGGAGCCTCGATCTTGATCGGAACTGCCGAATCACCGTCGTTGCGTTCGTTGCTACGACGCTTCTCACCAGCTCGCGGCATCGTGGACATTATTCGCAAGAACTTGAAGAAACTAGCCGAGGTACACTCGATAGGGATGAAGATACGAACAGCATGGTGGCCCTTTATAGCGCTGGACCTTGCCTTCCGTGTTCGTAGGTTATGAGCCTTTGGTCAGCAAAAAGGAAGGAACGCTTAGAGAATCAACATAGGTAATGATATCTACGCCCTAGGCAATTGGCGGATTGACACTGTGTCTGCGTGCAAGTACAGGATGCAAGACCATTGCTGAGAGATCTTCGAGCGGGCGAATTGCCACACCCACTGAACTTTCCTAGTACGGCAGCAACTACCGATGTTAGTGACCATAAGAAAGCCTGCGGATGTTTAATAATGTCTATCCATTTGTAAGACTTTTGGGGAGAAAATAAGCCAGCGCAACCGCAGACGGGCATCTACGAGTAGGCAGTGGCGTACCTAGGCCGGGCAGAAGGCCCGGCGAGGTAAGGGGGGACCAAGGCAAAACAAATTTTCAACGAAATTGTGCCAAGAAAGCCTAAAATCCTCTTTAGCGGCGCCTGCGGTGGGCCTATTTACTCTAAACACGTGATATTCGGGACTAAAAACCATTCAGACCTTGAATTTTGATGAATTTTACTCCAAAAAAGCCCAAAAACTCTTGTTGGCAGCGCCTGCGGCGGGCTACCTCGGGTTTGAACACATGAAAATCAGTGTTAAAACTCGCTATCGGTCATATTTTGAACGAATAATTGCCTCATAAGCCTAAAATTTGCTCTGGTGGCGCCTGCGGCGGGCTCACTTTGGAATGAGCTAGCCAATTTATGGCGTCGGCCTTCGGCCGACGCCGAAAAATAGGTAAGGGATCCCCCCTTACCATGGCGCCCCCCCTCTGGCCGAATCCTGGGTACGCCACTGCGAGTAGAGTCTACAGTGCTTAACTGCATTGGAAAAGGCTGATAGGTAAAACATCAAGTGGATACGTTTAGCATAAGGGAATCTGGTTGGGATTATGTGGCTGTGGGTATGTTCGAAAGAAAAGTGATATAATTTTATTCTACAGAAGCTCTATCTGCAGCAAAGATTGTCGTGTACCGTTCACGCTGCCTTCGCTCGTTGAAATCCTGTCCGCTAATCGCTCACGGGTACCCAGCAAGCGTAGAAAAGAACGGTACTACAATCGGTCGAATACCACAACGAACCTTCCGTAAACAGGCATATGCTTGTGCCAGAGAAGTTTTGTGGGTTACCTGCATTGCTCAACTCAGTATGCAAATGCGCATGATAGGTTATACCGCTGGCCCAGCTGGAATACGTGAGTGAAGTTCCATCGATCCACTTCCATTCAGTGGACAATATTCCAGCAGACGCTCCGAGCCAGACGTTGTAGGTGGATGTCCAGCCACAAGCTCCGACTGCATTATTAATAAAACGATTTTCGGTATCAGACTTGACGATTAGTAGGCGGCCTCCGCTCGACATGCAATATCGGCCGGCGTCGAACCATGACTCTGTAGTTGAACTAGTGTTCGGTATGAACCACCCGTGCCGCTCCCCGTTCCCGTTCTGACACCCCCCGTGCCGCTCCCCGTTCCCGTTCCAAAAAAACGGCCCGTTACCCGTGCCCGTTATATGAACCAAAAATACGCCGAGAAAGCCGTATTTTCATAGAAAATTGGCCCTTTTTGGCCAATATTTCTTAATATATCGCGGTTCAAGCAGTAGAAAAGAAGAAATAATGGAAAGTTTTAAGAAAAAAGTAAAAAATTTATACAACATATGAATACTTTTGAAAAATTTTTCTTCACCAAAGGGTCCCCCCTTAGGATTATTCGTAATTTTGAGGCAAAAAATGGCCAAAAAACGGGTCCAAGAACGGCAGCCGTTCCTGGACCCCACCCGTGCCGTTCCCCGTTCCCGTTAAAAACGGGCACGGGAAACGGGAACGGTACCGTTCCGAACGGCCCGTGCCGAACACTAAGTTGAACCGGAAAAGATGTAGCAGTCGTGTTGGTTTTGACCCTGTATATATCCCACGGGGCACTGCTCGTGCGAACGGTCAGTAGGAACCATATAGGAGTCCTGGTCGTCTTGTGTAGGAACCGAGCAAAGATATGCACGCTCGCCATTGCAGTCGTCGGCGTACCACTTCCCGCTTGTTATGAAGATGCAGACTGTCAGTATTTGTCGCTGGTTGTCCTGTAGCTTTCGCATTGTTCCAATCTACCCAAATAATAAAGACGAGATGTGGGAACCTTCGCTGCAATCCTAATAAGTTTACCAAGCAAACCTAGGTTAGTGCAGCGGCGGCTCCTGTAACAGCTAGCGCTTTCCTTTTATTACAACAAATTCCTAACTTAAATGCGAGATAAAACTTACAAAAGCGGGCCCTAAGTAAACCAAATTAATGCGGAGACAATAACGGGGTGCGTGGTGCTCGGAGCGTGAAACGACGAACGACTAACTGAACGGCCGTCTGGCCTATTCCGCTGGCTTGTTTACGCCAGCGTGCATACAGTGGCGCACTGCAAAGGTTTTCGCGGCGGGACTCGCACGCGTTTGCATCGGGCTCCGTACGCATCGATTGGAAAACCGACGCTGTCGCCAACATCCCTCGGGCCCCTCTCAGAGGTCGACCCTGACCTCGAACTACGAGATCTTGATGAAGCTGAACACTGACGCACACAATCGCTTACCCCGCAACCAGCAACCTGTGCTGATATGCCTTAGGTGCCGACTGGGCAAGTAGTAGTCGATATGTGATGGCTCACACGAACTCCGCAGCAATTAAATGGTGAAGAACAAACAGCAAAAACAAAAGAGACTAGAGTATGGGATACTAGTTGACGATGGTGGTTCGGTGACGACGGCTTAGCGACGACGAATGCGTTGTCCACGACGAGTGGCGGTTCACTGTCCCGTGGCTTCCACCCCTGCCCCGCTTGAGCGGCGCGCCCCGAGCCGATGATGGATCGTAGCGGTAGGGCTTGTTGCGGTGCTTGGTGATCTTGCCGTAGCGAACTTCGTGAAGAACGGCGGAGGTACCTAAACTACGAGGATTAGGGCCATGGACAATAAACGACATGTAATGCCAGAAGCTAATTTTGCTACTGTCTTCTAAGGATCCTCCTAAGTCGTAGGCTAGTGTCCACAGCAGATGGAGTATGCAAGCATTAGTCGACCAGGATAAGGATCGCCTAGGATCAAAAGAAACTAGTGGCAGCACTTACTTGGCTTTTCGGGCTTCTTGGGATCGGTGAGATCCACTTGCACCGGAACCAGCGCTGAAGTCGGAAAGAGTATCAGTGAACTCGTAACTAAAACTACACAGCGAAGGTTCCCACAGAGATAATATTTTGGACCAACCCGTAGGGGATTTGAGGGAACTTTCAACTGCCCGTCTCAAGTGCCGACCATGAAGTCTGCATTTACCTAAATGGCGAAATTTACCTCGGCACCAATGTTTTTACACAGAAATCCGATAAAATCTACGCCTTAAAGCATGTCAACGCGCAATAGAGACGTCAGAGAGGTTTCATCTAGGTTCATGAGCGGCAGTAAGAAGCAAAGCGCGAGAAAATGACACCAGCGGGTGTCAAAACACTCCAACGATACTAGCGCTTACCTTACGGAACAACAACAACCAAGCCCAAATGTTTGTATGCCTTACCCCAAGTGTAAGCTAAACCTACTGAAGATTCGTGATGGCAAGGCAAAGACGAGAATTAAACAGCGAAGATGCTTAGAAGCGGTGTTTACTATGTTGTCGTCCAACGGGTAACGTTGCCTACCTTGCGCCCAGTTCGAGTAGGTTATCGAAGAGCCATCAAGCCATGTCCATGTTGTCGAAAAGACGCCAACAGTTGCGCCTAACCACATGTTAGTATCACTGGTTGCACCACACGCATTGGTGAGATTGCTCAAGATAGCGTTGGTGAAAGCACTTCGAACAATCACCAGATGTCCGCCCAGACTCAAACAGTGCGTTTGCGCATCGAACCAGATGAGACTAGTTCCGAAGGAGAAACACTCGTCGGGCATGCTGCCTTGAATAAGTCCAGCCGGGCAGCGAGCAGTTACGCTGAGAACAAAGCACAGGTTGACCAACCAAAAAGTGTGAACCGTCATCTGAAACTTTTTCTAGGAGTTTTCTTTCACGGACATCGTGGAAAGCGGCAGACGGCCCGCGGAAGAATTCATTGAAGTGTCGCATGCTCCTTATCAGCAGAAGAAGAGAGCTTTGCGAGTATTCTGCGTTTGCTCCATTCGAGAACAAAGCAAAAGATAAACAAGCGAAGAAGGGTGTGCTCATTCGCAGCATTGTTCTACGTCCTAAATGATAAGCAGTTTGAGGGAGCAAGAAGCTTACAGAAAACACTGTAAGTATAACAAGACTAGGTAGGTATCTTTCTTTTCAGCGTCTTTCAAATTAAGCGGACTAGTCACTGTGCACTGCCAAGAACTCTTAATCACTTCTCTTAAAACTATTCTTATCGTATATGTACTTCGAGACACGAAGTAGTGTTCGGTAAGACCACGCCCGTGCCGTTCCCCGTCCCCGTGGTACCCCTCCCGTGCCGTTCCCCGTTCCCGTGCTACCCGCTCCCGTACCGTTCCCCGTTCCCGTGCCAAAAGCACCGCCCGTTTAGAAAAATAAACTTAGAATACGTCAAAAAATCCGTATTTAACATCAACGTCTCATTAAAGCGGCCATTTTGGTCATTAGTTTTAACGTATCCCAGATCTGGCACATTATAGAATCGAATAGTGGCAAATTTCAAGAAAAAATATTTAAAATGTGTTGAAAATATGCCTGTTTTTCAAAATTTTGTCTTGACCAAAGGGCCCCCCTTACAAAAAAACGGGTACGAGAACGGCGGCCGTTCCTTGACCCCACCCGTGCCGTTCCCCGTCCCCGTGCTGACACCGCCGTGCCGTTCTCCGATCCCGTGATAAGCGGGGAACGGGAACGGGGACGGCCGTGAAACGGGCACGGGTTTCGAACACGAACACGAAGCACCATCAGCGGTTGCTTTGCTTGAACCGATCACCGAATGCATTAGATTACTTAACCAAGGCCAGCGAAGCGTGTTCAAACCACATTGTGAGTCTACCAGGGAACACCTTATACTACGCCGTATTTTTCGGTCACTGTTTTATATGGTAAGTAGATGAACCAGGCAAGGTAAACACAAAACAAGGAAACACAAAGATAT
Source organism: Aphelenchus avenae (assembly GCA_020875895.1). Classification (NCBI taxonomy): domain Eukaryota; kingdom Metazoa; phylum Nematoda; class Chromadorea; order Rhabditida; family Aphelenchidae; genus Aphelenchus; species Aphelenchus avenae. Next base: position 36,038 of record JNEY01000162.1, on the reverse strand, counting down.
TCAAGGTGGAGACAAGTATAAGCAGCACGCTCAGTACAAGAGAGAGGCGGCTAACGGTGGGCTGGACCGACGGTGAATTCCACGCCGTCGATGTTGTGCATGTTGCAGCTTAGTGCTTTGTAAACCACTTCCGAAGATGAGAATCTCACAAAACCGTAGACATACTGGTGCCCCGGCTTACGAATGATGCCCACGTGGAGAAGGCGTCCGAACTGCGAGAAGTGTCGGCGCAAAGCGTCCTCGGTGATCGTCGGCAACAGACTTCCGACGTAGATTTTCGTCAACGGGCCTGTGATGGCGGTGGTGGTGGCCGGAGCAGGCGGACCTGTGGTTGAATGCGAGGCCGCTTTAAGGTCGCGAAGCTCGTTCTCCAGGATCTCGATCTTCTGCCGGCACTGCCTGTAGTAATTCTGCGCCGTCTCCTTGTCGCGTTCGGCGTTCGCGGCTCTAGTGACTAGTTCAGCGATGCTAAATTTGTGAACTCGTTACTTGGTGACTGACGCGAATATACGTGGGCCAATAGAAAAATCAAGGACATTAAGGGAGCGTCCATAAATCATAAATCGATTCATACGCCTCATCCGTAAGCGAAAGCGTCAACTTGAGTTTATCCACGAGTAAAGTTGCAGACCACCCAGCCACCCCTGTAATGCTTCGGAATTTTTAAGCCTAACCCCGAACTCAAAGGAAAGTCATACGCCAGCCAGTTTCATGCGAACGAATCTTAGAAGAATGTTGTCCTAAACTTGCGTTAGTGAGTCTTACGTGCTAGTCAACGCGATAATCTTTTCGCCCTTATCCGCGACCTCCTGCCTCAGCTTCTGCTTCTCATCAGTGTCCTCAATCCCCAGGTTGAATCCGCCAAAGGTCATCTCGCCGACGACATCCAGGGGTTCCGGCTTGACCAGTTGGGCATTCATCGCAGCTTTGAGCTGGGCCTTCAGCGAGTCGATCTCGGCGGAGAGTTCGGACTTCTCCTCGACGCGACGCTGGTTCATCTGGATGGCCTTTGCAGCGTGCTTCGCCTCAAGGTCAAGGATCTTGGCTTCGTACTCGTCGGCGCACTGCGAACGGATCTGCTTAGCATGGAGCTCAAGCTGCATTTGCAATTCGGAGGCGGTGTACAGCGCCTCACAACCTGTGGCGTCCGTAAGCGACTCCTAAATTTAGGACAATATTTTTATCGACTTTCAACTTTCAGTTTGAACTTTCATTAAGGCGAAAATTAGACAAGTCGCGAAAAAAATTTTTATGATTCACAGATTTTGCGTTACTTATTTGACTGTCTTGTGAATCGTTTAACCTTACCGGAAGAGTACTTCGTCCTCCATAGGAAACAGACGAGAATGAAGAAGACGACGAACAGCGACTGCCGATCTTAGCGGGTACAGCCGAATCACCGTCGACGCATCCGGTGCTGCGACGCTTCTCACCAGCTCGACGCATCGTGGACATTCTTCGAAATATTTTGACGAAACTGGTCGCGCTTTATTGGATAGTGCTAAAGATACAGACTACATGATCTGAGTTTTATAGTGCTGTACCTCGTTCGGAACGTCTTCCAGGTTCGCAGACTACGAGCCCTTGATCATTGGTAGGAATGTATGCTTTGAGAATCAGTATTTGAAATGTCTACGCCTTAAGCCGTCGCAAACCGCAGCGGGTCGAACACTGTGTGTATAAGGAAGATGCCAATCGCTCTTCGAACGTTCTGCGTGCGATATTCCCAAGTACGCTAGCACGAACAGAGAAAGGAAAATATACATTTTGAGAATCGGAAAAAAGGAGGATAAAGCCGCCTGAGCAAGTCCGCCTCTCTCTATAAACAGAGGAAGACTGCACCAACAGCTCCGTAGTTCTCTTCAGGCGATCACCGAGAGCGAGGCCGGTCTGCAGGTCAACGTGCGTACCAATACTTTGCCAAGAAACTTGACGATCACACTTTCCTAGGAGGTTTTGCCAGGTTAAAGCTGTCAGGAACACGCTTGACACATGATAGGGGCTGTGACCACTGCGACGAAATGCACTGAAACCTTCTGAAGGAATCCCAGTGCGGTGTCTGGTCTAAACATTACAGTGCATGCCCCTTGGTCTGTAAAAGCGTCCTCAGACGATCCTCTCTGAGCCGTGTTTTGCCACTCTGATTGCGATATCAACAATTGTACTTAGCTGAAGGAACGGGTATCCGTTCCAATGCGTCACAACTGCGACGAATTGTATTGTACGTCGCTGTCTTAAGAAGGGCCCTTGAGGGCCGTGAGGTTCCCTGGACAAATAGAGGAAAATACCGCATCAAACAACTCCGGAGCTTAACTTCAGCTTCTACTTCAACAACTTCAAGCGCTGGAAAAATGAGCGTGTGCATACGACAGGTATCATACGGTGTCAGATTGACTACAGCTTCTCTACTGGGCAACGATTCGTTAATCTACCTTCTCTCAATGTGCCAACAAGTTGAGAACTTGTACTTCGGAGCTACCAAACATGATCAAAAGATCAAGGAAACTACACCTATAAGTGGTATGAACATACTAGGACTGATTTGAGTTCACGTAATCGAGCGCCTTAGCGAACGATTCGTACGCTTTCAAGGATTTGAGTGGATTTAGAGCAGTCAACTCACTTGAGTATATGATTGTGCTGCATGAATTAATGTTCTTCTGAAGCGGATGCGGCCGTTTTGTGAGTTACTAAGAACGTATACTGGATAAAAGTACTAGATATAAGGTACGGGGCAACAAAGCGTCTCTTCTAGCTCTTAACCGTTCCATCAATAATGCGAGCACCGTTTTGGTCTTATGATACTCCTGTACATAGATTTCCCTTACTTCTTGCCCCTCGCGTTGTAAGGAGGATCATTAACCGTCATAACAATGTCGCGAGCACAAGGACACGTCCGTAACAGTTCCGCTAATGTTCAGACGCTAAGCGTGCTACGCTTAACACAAATAACTCCGAGCAGTATGAAGTGTATCAGTCAGACAAGTGCTGTCAACTGTTCAGGCAAAAATAACACGAAAAAAACAAATAAAGATCAGCGCGAAGGACTGAAAAGAAAATCAGTCAACGAATCGGACCAACGAAGATGTCCTGGCCGTTGATGCCATGGTTGTTCCAGCTCAAAGCGTGATGGGCCTCGGCGGGCATCGAAAAGTGAACGAAGGCGTAGCCGAAGACTTTATTCGGAGGACGCACGACGAGCACTCGGTTAACCTGACCGGACTGCGAAAAGTAGTGACGCAGGACGTCCTCCGTCATTGCTGGCGTTAGTTTGCCGACGAAGATTTGGTTCGATGAAGGCATGGCGGCGGCGAGGTTTGGCGCAGATGGAGCCGGCAAGGAATGCGAAGCGGCCCGGAGCCCTTGGATCTCTTGCTGCAATGCCTCGAGGTGTGTAGTACTGCCACGAGTGCTGACGGGCCTCCATCTTCTCGCTTTCTGACTTCACAGCCTTCGCAGTAAGCTCGCGGACTCTAAAATTGGCTTTTCGATCGTAAGTTTCGCATTCCCTTTATGCTACTACTAGTTCGTCTTTGCCTAGGGGGCCGTTTGCGAACTGCCTTCGTCATTCCCTGCGTGATGATTAGGCGACCAATCCTCTAATTCGAAAAGCTTTTTTTGTCGGTAAGTCGAACGCATATTTTGGGTCGTTTTTCTAGCTTTTAACATTGTCCGGTGCCAAAAGTTTTAATTAATTCATGCCAAGCGTCTTCATAGCATTTAAAAACAACTCTTCCTTAAACAGCTTTCCTGAGCTCACTTGTCTTTCATCGACGTAATCGTTGCACTGTTCGACGCCAACAGCTCCTTCATCGAAGCGTTCTCTTGCTCGATCTTCTGCTTCTCCTGAACGAACCGCTGCTCCATTTGCTGGCGTTCTTTAGTAAAGCGCAGCTCCATTTCCTGCCGAATGGCTTCTTCGTCGACGACACCCACGGGTTCCTTCTTGACGCTCGCCCTCGATGCGCCCGCTTCCTGCATAGATTTGAGTTTCGCCTGCAGCGACTCGATCTCGGCATTAAGATGAGCCGTCTCCTCTCCGTGGCGCCGATTGTCCTGAACCGCCTTCGCCAACAGCTGCGCCTTCTCGGTGGCGTGGTTCGACTCGAGTTCCATAATTCTTGCTTCGTACACGGCAGCGCACTGCTTCGCCTTCTGCTCCAGCTGCTCCTCCATCTCGTCAGCGGTGTACAAAGGCGGGATCTAGTATGTTATAGGGGGGGGGGGAAATTTTATAGGTGGGGGAAAAATCATCGGAAATTTTATGGGTGGGGGAAAGTTATATTGATTTATTCAGCGCCAAGGCATCCCAAAATGCTTTACTGGCGTTAGCATAACCCTTTAGAATGGCTAACCCTAAGCAAAAGAGCCATCAAAAAATAATGGCCGCAAGTATGTTAGGGGTGCGGGAAAACGCCAAAACCAAAGGGTCCCCCCTTTGGATTCGGACAAATTTTCCAAAATTTTATTCGGGATTTTTCGGGCTCAATGACGTGCCTTGAGCGTTCACAATGAATTCCAAGAGTAGTCAAAGCGTTTTCGAAGGTTATAACTATCCCCCACCCCTAAAATTTCCGATGATTTTTCCCCCACCTCTAAAATTCTTCCCCCCCTATAACATACTAGATCCCATTTCTCGCTGGAGCAATGCTGGCAAGGGGCAGTTCTGCCTACCTAGTCCTCATGGGGTAATTTCATTCACGAATTAAAGCCAAAATTTGCGTGCAGTAACGGAGTAGCTGGCCCTATAAGTAGTAGATAAACGAGCGGAAGCGATTTCTAGTCACCGCTCATCCACCTGTTTTTCCTTCACGTCGCCTTCATCTCTCATTCTCAACTCGCTTTGCCATGCTGCGCTGTCGTCGTCGTGCAACGCATGCCAGCTCCTCACCGACATCCGCTTGCTTCGTCGCTTCGCGCATCGTCTCGTTCGTGATCGCCTCCTACGCATGCTGTGCCGCGCAAGAACTCATCAAAATCATATCCCGAGCACGTCACGCAGTACTACCCGGCCGTTACCTACGATGACACCGGCAAATACAAGCTCTCTCTCAACGAGCAACCCGTCACCGTCTTACTGCGAACGGATCCAAACTCAGAGTTCAAGATGAAAATATTGGGCGCAAGGCACGCTAAAAAGACGAAGAAGTAAGTTACTGCGCTACCACCCTGTTATTGTACGACTTATTTTGCGTAGGCTCGTGCTCTCCAACGGATGGAATACCGACTGCCAACTCCGCTTTGACTTCGCGGAAATGGGCGATGGCTTACGAACATGGACGGTGCACGAGAAGGGCGGCTCCAAACAGTTCCACCAAATTACGCAGATGGACGTCTACGAGAATTA